>JASDQU010014202.1:118357-152320 GCA_032191745.1 Picea mariana | reverse complement strand
CCTCAGAAAATGACATGGATAAGAAAGCAAGATCAGTATAGCAATGAAGAATGCACAGTTGCTCTACAAGCTAAACAGAAGAAACGTGGTTGGTATGTTGACAGTGGATGTTCAAAACACATGACAGGTGATAGAGACAATTTTCTTACATTACGAAAGGAAAGAGATGGATCAGTCTCCTTCGGAAATGATGATTCAACTAAAATCATTGGAAAAGGCACAGTCCGAATTGGGAACAAGAATGAAAAGGAAGAAAATGTTCTACTAGTAGAAGATATGAAACATAATCTTTTAAGTGTGATTCAAACATGTGACCAAGGTCATAAAGTTACTTTCGATTCACAAAAGTGTGAGATAAGAAAAGAAGGTTCAGGGAATTTGGTCGCTACAGCTGCAAGAACTTCAAGGAACATATATGTGTTAAGAGAAATTGGAAATGAAAAGTGTTGTCTAGGAAAAGAAGATGAAAGTTGGCTATGAAATAGAAAAATGGGTCATATGCATTTTGATAACCTTATCAAAGTCAGCAAAACAGAAGCAGTCAGAGAAATGCCCTAGATCACGAAAACAACCAACACTTTATGCAATCATTTCCAACAAGGAAAACAAACAAAGACTAGGTTCAAATCAAAGGAATATTCAACAACAAAACCACTGGAAATTGTGCATATTGATCTAGTTGGACCAACTACAACAAAAGACTTAAAAGGTGAGAGATACTTTATGTTATTAGTTGATGATTATACAAGAATTATTGCAGTTTTCTTTCTCAAGAACAAGTTAGAATCTTTTGAAAATTTCAAGATCTACAAGGAAATGGTTGAAAATGAGATGGATTCAAGAATCAAATGCTTAAGATCGGATAATGGAGGAGAATTCACCTCAAAGGAATTTATGTATTACGACAGCAATCATGGAATAAAAAAGCAATTCTCCATCGCTAGGACACCTCAACAAAATGGAGTTGTTGAAAGAAAGAACATGACAGTACAAGAAATGGCTCGAACAATGATAATGGATTCAAAATTGATAGATATTTTTTGGACATAGGCAGTGCATACAGCTGTTCACATTCAAAACAGAGTAATGCTCAGAAAAAACACTAATAAAACTACCTACAAGCTATGGAAAGGAAGACCAGCAAATGTGAAGCACTTTAGATTTTTTGGCAGCAAATGCTACATCAAAAGAGAAGATGGAAGAATGGGAAAGTTTGAATCTTGTGTGGACAAAGGAATACTTGTTGGTTACTCAAGTACAAAGAAAGCATACAAGTGTTACAATCTAAGATTAAACAAAGTTGTGGAAATCATAAATGTAACAATTGATGAAACAGGAAGATTAGAATCAAAGGAAGAAGAAAACAAATCAATAGAACAACTTTTCGAAGAAGAAGATGAAAAAGAAGTAGAAGAGGAAGATGAAGATAAAGAGAATCCGACAGAAGTAGAAGAGCAAGTTCAGCAAGTATCTCCAAAGACACCTACCAAACGAGTACAAAAGAATCATCCTTCAGACCAGATTATTGGAAACAGAGATGCAGGAGTTGAAACTAGAAGAAAAATCCGTTCACCAGAAAAAACACACCTAGCACTCTTATCTACAATTGAACCAAACTGTTTTGAAGAAGCCAACAAGGATGAATTTTGGAATAAGGCCATGGATGAAGAATTGGATCAAATAGAGAAAAATAACACTTGGGAATTGGTTCCAAGACCAAAGAATAAGAATGTGATTGGCACAAAATGGGTTTTCAGGAATAAATTGAATGAAGATGGACAGGTTACAAGGAACAAAGCTAGATTGGTATGTAAAGGATATGCACAGATTGAAGGAATTGACTTTGAAGATACATTTGTCCCAGTTTTCAGAATGGAAGCAATCCATTTTCTTTTACCTTATGCATGCTTGTAAAATGTTAAAGTATATTATATGTATGTAAAATAAGCTTTTCTGAATGGGGAACTTGAAGAAGAAGTCTGCATTGAACAACGAGAAGGATTTCAGTTGTCAGAGAACACAGACTATGTGTGGAAATTAAAGAAGGTCGTGTATGGTCTAAAACAGACTCCTAGAGCATGGTACTCCAGACTGGATAAGTATCTGCAGCAGGCAGGGTTCAGAAAAGGAAGTGCAGACAACAACCTCTACATCAAGGAAAGTCAACGTAATATTTTATTAATTGAAGTTTATGTTGATGATATTATTTTTGGTAATGATGATGACAGGTTAAGACAGAAATGTGCAAAAGATATGCAGAATGAATTTGAAATGTCGTTACTTGGAGAACTATCCTTCTTTATGGGACTTCAGATACATCAAAGCAACCAAGGAATTTTTATTTCTCAAACCAAGTATATCAGAGAAATGCTAAAGAGGTTTGGAATGGAAGATTTCAAATCAGTTATCACTCCCATGCAAACCAGTTGTAAGTTGAGAAAAGATGATGATTTGGAGTCTACAGATCATAGGCAATACAGGTCAATGATTGGAAGCCTACTATATGTGACAACATCCAGACCAGATGTAATGTAGGCAGTTGGACAAGTGGCACAATTTCAAGCAACGCCAAAGGAATCACATGTATTAGCAGTAAAGAGGATCTTCAGATATCTCAAAGGAACATAAGAGTTTGGATTATGGTATCCAAAAGGAAAATATCTATCACTTATTTCCTACACAGATGTAGATTGGGCAGGTTGTATTGATGATTAGTGAAGCACCAATGGAGAAGCATTCTACTTAGGTGAGTGTTTGGTATCATGGATAAGAAACAGACAATCATCAATATCTCTATCTACAACCAAGGCAAAGTATATTGCAGCAGCAGTATATTGTACACAGGTTCTTTGGATGAAACAAACTTTGATAGATATACAGGTTGAGTATGGTGAGCCCATTCCAATATATTGTGATAATACAAGTGTCATCAGTATCTCAAAAAACTCGGTGATGCACTCCAAGACGAAGCACATTCCAATCAAGTATCACTTTCTACGGGAACAGGTTGCAGAAAAGAACATCAGAGTTGAGTATGTGGAAACAAAAGAATAAGTGGCAGACATCTTTACAAAACCATTTCCACGGGAAGCCTTTGAATATATTCGCCAAAGACTTGGAGTTATTTCTACTCCAAAATGAATTTTTTTTTAATGCTTTTTGAATGCTTATCTTATATGTCTTAGATGTACACAAGGAATTACCATAAGAGGACAGTTCAATCAAGGGGATCAGCCCTGGATGGAAATATACCTTTGTTATTGATGACAAAGGGGGAGAGATTTATCAGATGCAGAGGACAGAGGCATGGTTCTAGGGGGAGAAGATTTATCAGATGCAGAGGACAGAGGCATGGTTCCAGGGGGAGCGGATTTATCATATGCAGAGGACAGAGGCACGGTTCCAGGGGGAGCATGAATGATATGATTTCAGTATTTCATCAGAGTGTTTCCATCAATGCCAAAGAGGGATATTGTTGATTAAGGTTGGTTGTCATTGATGTCAACCCTTGAAGAAAGACTTGTATCACAAAGGTTTGGGTAATGGACCCAATATTGTTTTATGTAAATATGAATCATTATTGTTTTTTCATGGTTGATAAGAAGTAAATATGGATGAACTCCAAAGTGCTCCCCTTATGGTGAAATCCCTCACGGGAAGACGCTTTGCGGAGTAAGAGAACCCATGCTTAATTGTGGAATAATGAGATGAAGGACAACCAATTTCTCAGGGAAACTATCCTAGATGGATATTGTTTGTCATTCCATTTCCATTGGTATGTAGAATGTCACATAACTCCTCACTGTTAGAGAGTTATGACCATGTGAAGTTGGAGAACCCAGGTTTGGGTAATGGATCCAAGTTTGTTTGATGGATAATGGTATGATTTTTGCTATATTTGAAGGTAATACTATTCTAGATGGATATTACATGTCATTCCATTTCTGGTGGTACATGGAACGTCACATAACTCCTCACGGTTTGAGAGTTATGGCCTTACGAAGTTGGAGGACCCTCACATGTCATCTAGAAGCCCCAAAAGGTCAAAGTAGTCAAAGTGGTTTAAGGGATTTTATAAGGTAAATAATAAAGTGAAGTGATGAGTGAATTATAATTCAAAGTGAATACAAAATAAATTATTTCAATAATAAATTTAATGGAGAAATTTGAAGTGGGTTAACCCTAAAATAAGGAAAGTGGGCCAAGTGACATAGAATATGTTTTTAAGGAAGCAACTTAGACAGTACAAATAAGAGGCTAGGCTCTCTCATTTTAATCACACTTGAGAATATTGAATATATATAGGTGTCTGAGGTAACCAAGTATATCTAAGCCAATTTTCTAAAGGAAGGTGAAGAAAATAAGGCCTAAATGCAAGGAAGGATAAATTATTTTGATGGTGCTTTCTAAGGTATGTTATTTACAGGTCATCTCACCATTTTCGCTATAACTTTTTTTCTATAGTGATTCAGACCATGAAATTGCTATTCCATTGAGAAAATACACCCAATTATTTGTGA
This sequence comes from Picea mariana, assembly GCA_032191745.1. Lineage (NCBI taxonomy): Eukaryota > Viridiplantae > Streptophyta > Pinopsida > Pinales > Pinaceae > Picea > Picea mariana. The sequence goes on along the minus strand of JASDQU010014202.1, from coordinate 147,800 downwards.
TAAAAAATTCATCTTGTTTTTCATTGTATTTTGGGAGTTACACTCCATGGAAAATAGGGTTTGTGGCTAGTCTTGAAACTAGTCAAAAACAAGTGTTTCGGGTAAAAACGTCAGAACGTTTTCATAAAAAATCCAAATTCAGTGAGACAAAATGTGTTGGTTAGGGTACAGTCTCTAGTATGTTTTTTAGTAGTTTCAGATCAATTCAATTAATATTTTGTGTGGGCACGCTCTACAAGGTCTCTCTCTAGAATAAGACAGAATTCAACAAGGTATGCCATTTTTGCTATAAATCCTTTTCTGAGAGGTTACAAGTAGTGAAACCTGGAGGAATTGCATGAAACACACTTAAGAAAATTGTGTATCAATTTCAGATCTTTATACATTACAGGTTCAAAGTTATGATTACTTCAATTTAGGGTTGTTGACTAATCCAAAACTAGGCATGTGAGACTAACAAAAAGTTTGATGAAAATGCTAATCTCTTGTTGTTAAAGTTAAGGAAGGTTTGTAGGAATGTGATCATATACACCAGGTCTATTACAGAGCTACAAATCATATTTGGATGATGAAATTGATGAAGACTTTTGGTTGAGGTATATGTTGAGTACATGGTTGAGACAACTAGTTGATGAGTTGGCACATACATGAGGTGTATAGTTGATGATGTTGGTACATATTGATGAGTCATAGTTGATGAGTAGTTGACACATGATTGGTACATATTTGGTATATGGTTGGATGCACTTGTTTATGGTACAGGTTGATTATAGATTGTTTGGTACAGGTTGGTGCATGGTTGATGCACTTGTTTATGGTACAGGTTGAGGTATAGGTTGATGCATGGTTGATGCATGGTTCAAATTTATTGGTACAGGTTTACAATGGTATATCTCACAGTGATAGTATGAAAGTGGTTCCATCATTCTAATTCTACTTCAGGGTGGCAGTACGGGGAAAGGACAGGTGGTTGTAGCCACCTTTCGGTTATTGTTGGAGAACAAAAGAGGTTGTAGCCTCCTTCTGGTTGTAGCCAAAGAATTGGGGAGTTGGAGCTTCCCTCAAGTTGTAGCCTGAGAAACTAGGGGGTTGGAGCCTCCTTCCAGTTGTAGCTGGAAAACAAAGGAAGTTGGTGATTCCAATGAATGTAATTCTTCAAGACATATAAGAAAAATCATTATGTGGTTTTTTCCCGATTTGGGTTTCGACGTAAAACACTGGTGTAATGTGTATGTGTGTGATTGTTTATTTCTTACTGCTTATTATTGGATATTAATTCTACATTGATATAATATTTGAAGAAAAATGATTATAATTACGCTATTACTGATTCACCCCCCCTCTCAGTAATCCAACACAGTGTAACGNACATATAAGAAAAATCATTATGTGGTTTTTTCCCGATTTGGGTTTCGACGTAAAACTGGTGTAATGTGTATGTGTGTGATTGTTTATTTCTTACTGCTTATTATTGGATATTAATTCTACATTGATATAATATTTGAAGAAAAATGATTATAATTACGCTATTACTGATTCACCCCCCCTCTCAGTAATCCAACATTATCATCATTACGTAAATATATTTTCCTTATTGAATCGGTTGAGGGCTTAAAGTTCTAAGGCTCCTTTGACCCGTTTCTAATTGGAGAGCGATGAAACTAAAAATTAGAAAGGTGGAATTAGTTATATGGAGGGGAGGAGATTATTATTCTCATGTGTGGATCTCGTGTATGAATACGAGGAACACCCATATCATTTCTATGATATCGGAATCGAGGTTGAATTCTCGGTTTTGATGCTTATTTTCTATACAGAAATGTCCTTTTACTCCTAATAATCTATACTGATAGAATTTATATGATTTGTTAAAGAAATTGAATTGGAAATTTTGTGTTGGATTAGTTGCTCGACCAAATCTAGTAGGGATATCTATAGTTATCGAAAGATAAGGACCCTCATACTCACTTCTCTACAAAATATAGAAGAGTAAAATGAGGGAATAGAATAGTAAAATAACATCATCCTAACTGAGGGAGGAAATTGAATGAAGGAAGGAATGAATGAATTAGCTCAATTTAGGGAGATAAGTACACTAGGGAATGAATGAATGAATGACCCTCACTATTAGTCACCTTAGAAGCTCATACATGTGCAACTAAGGTGACTCGAGAAGTTGCAGCTACCTGATAATACCGAACATGAATGAGTTATCAAATAAACGGTAAGGTACATATTGGTGTTGGGTTTTGATATTCTTTGTAGTGAAATTATAGTTGAGGTGGATCAACTAACAGTCGAAGTTGAGGTGGATCAACAACAAGTCGAAGTTTGAGGTTGTTCGACTGGGTAAAGTCAAAGTCAAAGTTTGACATGGTTCAACATGGTAAAGGCATCGACAAAAATTCTAAGAGGTCAACCGACAAGAGGTCGACAGGTGGGTATGTGGCAACCGACTAAAGATCGAATGAAGGTCGACTGGTAATCCAACTTGGTAGTCGACTGTAATAGAATCCTGAGATTTGTGGGATTTGTAGCCAATAATCTGCGTGGATATGTAACCATTTTTGGGTTCCATTTCTTTTTGGTTTTTCCTGTTGAAAATCCTATAAAAAAGGTGTGTTGTAATATTGTAAAAGATAATCAATCTTTAGATGAAATCGTAGAGATTGTTGGTCATGCATATGTAAGTCGAATCGGATACATGTTTGTTCTTGTTTAAGAAAGAGGGTATGATGTCGATTGTATCTTAGGTGTGGACCAAAAGGTTAAACATGTAACCTTTTATTCTGAATGAATAAGACAACAAGGAGGAGAACGCTCAAGGAATGTTGGTTTTCCTGGTTTGGGTTTCCAGGGTAAAATCTATGTGTATTGTGTGTTTTCTTTGTCATTTGTTTTCTTGATTATATCTTTCTTTCTCTCTTCTGCTAGGTTTATCGTGGAAGTGTGTCCTCATTTCCTAACATGTGGAATTATAGCTTGGCTTAACAACCTTGGATATAAGCTGAACTCTAGGTTCAGTAAGAGTCTTAAGTTATAAATGTTTAAATAATTGTGTTAAAGAATTGTGAGCAACTCGAGAATATATATCGAAAAATTCAATGGCCAAAATTTTGAGCTTTGGAAGCTTAAAATTGAAAATCTCCTTGTAGATCGAGAACAATGGACAACAATCTGTCCAAATATCATGCTGATAGGTATGTCAAGGGAAGACTGGGAGAAAATCAAGAGAAGAGCAAGGAGTACGATTTGACTTTGTCTTGCAGATTTGGTGTTCTTGAATGTCTCGGGTGAATATTCGGCCAAGAAATTGTGGGACAGGTTGGAAAGTTTGTATCGATCGAAATATCTGGTAAAAAAGTTGATTCTAAAAAAGAAACTATATATTATGAGGATGAGTGATGGTAGTCTGGTGACTGAGCATTTAAAATCATTTAATACCATTATAAATGAGTTATCTTATGTGGATATTAAAATCATTGAGGAGGAGAAATGTATTAGCCTATTATGTTCTTTTCCAAACTCTTTGGATAGCTATAGGGAGTAATACAACCACATTAGTGCTAGAAGACATGGTTTCATCTCTACTATCAGAAGAAATGAGAAGAAATAACATGGAAGGATCGACCAAAGATGCTTTAGTTGTGAGAGGTCGACCGACTGATAGAGATAAATGAAAATTCTTCGGTAGAAAGTCTAACTTGAAGGGTATATCTAAATCCCATGTTCAGTCGATGAGAAGATGTTGGAAATGCGGTAAAGTTGTCCATTATAAAAGGGACTACAATTCAAAGTTAATGGAAGTCAATATAGGGTCCGACAAGAAGCAGTTGACTAAGAGAAAGACAACTCCATATAAGGGAGGCGATGTGTACCTGGTGTCGACCAGTACAAAGACGGATCAATATGTTTGGTTTATTGACTCAGGAGCATCCTATCATATGACACCACATAGAGAATGGTTCTGCGAATATGAACAATAATAAGGAGGAGAATTGTTCTTGGGGTACGACTTGACAACTAAAATTGTCAGACGGGGAAGAGTTCGACTGATATTGTAGGATGGGAGGAGTAGAAACCTTCCAGGTGTGCTACACATTCCAGGTTTGGAAAGAAACCTCATATATGTCAGCAAGATGATTGATATAGAAGTCCACACTCTATTTCAAAAGGATTTGTGCAAGATTCTCATAGGTGCAATGGTTTTAATGAAAGCAGTTTGGATTGGAACCCTATACAAGTTACTAGGGAGTTTCGACTCGAATGGATGAAACAACATCGTTGTTCCTGAAGTCGACTCAAATTCGAATCTAATTGAATTGACTCGGGTTGAGTCGATTCAAACCAACTCGACAAGTCATCATAAAGTCGACCTGACCATGCTATGCCACGAGAGGATGGGACACATTGGAGAGAAAGGACTTTGAAGTATGCATAATAAATGTATGTTCGAAGAATTTTCTTAATGTAATTTAGAAGTCGACTTTTGTGAACATTGTATATATGGAAAATAAAGTTAGGTAAGGTTACCATATGGTTTGACAAGGGAAAATGGGATTCTATAGTTGGTTCATAGTGATGTGTTTGGCCCTATTACAGTGAATTCACTTGGTGGATCCCTATACTATATCTCCTTCATAGATTATTTTTCCAAGAAGACATGGATATATTTCCTGAGGAAGAAATCAGAGGTTTTCGATAAATTCAAAGAGTTTAAATATCTTGTAGAAAACTAGATAGATAAGAAGATTAAGGTGTTGAGGAATGACAACGATGGTGAATTATGTGTAAAATAATTTGATCGATTATGCAATAAGTGTGGAATAGGATGCCAAAATACCACCCCATATACCCCACAATAAAATGGAGTTCTCAAGAGAATGAACAAAACATTGATGGACAAGGCAAGGAGCATGCTCAGTGGTGATGGGCTCGCATAAGAATTCTGGGCGAAGGCAGTTGACAATGAAAAATATCTATTGAATATGTCTCCTTCAACGGTGTTAGTCAAAACGAATCCACATGAGGTATGGTCGGGTAAGAATTCTTCGGTTTCACATCTCAAAGTATTTGGTTGTGATGCATTTGTGCACATTCCCAAGGAAAAGGGGAGCAAGCTGGACAAGAAGGCAGTCAAATGTATTTTCATTGGATACAAAGAAGGAATGAAAGGATATAAGCTATGGGATCCTGCATCAATGAAAATAGTGTACAGTCGAGATGTGATATTCAGAAAAGTCAGAAGTAAGTCTGAGCCTAAGGAAATTTCTCAAACCGAGAATAATCCTAAGACGATGTGGTTTGAATTGAGGAATGAATAAGATGATTCAGATGAGTCGATTTAATCAAAAGAAGAGGTGGAACAACCGACCCCGGTTGTAAGGAGGTCAAAAATAGTAAGAAAACTAGTTGAATGGTATAGTCCGCCCGAATTCCATTTTTTATTTGTGTTAACTTCTATTGATGATGAGCCCAAGTTGGTTGGGTAGGCACTCGACTCAGTAAAGGGAAAAATCTTGAAGGATTCCATGGTCGAAGAGAGGGAATCCTTGCACAAGAATGAGACATGGGACTTATTCAAATTACCTAGTGGAAGAAATCTTGTTGGTAGCAAATGGGTATTCAAGAAGAATATGAATGCAGCAGGTCAAGTCAAGAAATTCAAAGCTCGACTGGTAGAGAAAGGATATTCCCAAGTCAAAGGAGTCAACTTCGGTGAGATTTTTTCCCTTGTTGCAAAATTAACTTCCATTAGAGTACTAATGTCTTTGGGTGTAGAATTTGATCTGGAAATAGAACAGATGGATGTGAAGTCTACATTCGTACATGGGGGCCTGGAAGAGGAAGCCTAAATGAAATGACCTGAAGGATTTGTAGTAAAGGGAAATAAATATTTGGTGTGCAAATTGAAAATATCTCTTTATGGTCTAAATAAACCACCAAGGATGTGGTACCAAAAGTTCGACGCATACATCCTTAGTTTGGGGTTTGTGAGAAGCAAAGTTAATCAATGCATATACTCCAAAGAAGAATATGGGTGTTTCATATATGTAGCATTGTATGTCAATGACATGTTGCCAATTAGAAACAACATGGATGCAATAAATGAGGTGAAGAAGCAATTATCCTCCAAGTTCGACATGAAGGATCTCGGTGCAGCAAACTTCATTCTAGGAATGGAAATTAAGAGAGATCGAGTAGCTAGAAAGCTCTAGTTGAACTAGACGAAGTATATTGAAACAATTTTGAAACATTTCAACATGTAGGATTGCAAACCTGTGAAGGTGCCAATTCTTGTGGGAGCAAGTCTAACTGTTGAATAGTTTCCAAAGACACGGGAAGAAATAGAGGACATGTCATGTGTTCCCTATGCAAGTGTCGTTGGTAGTATAATGTATGTGATGGTATGCACTCAACCAGGCATTTCCCATACAGTGGGAGTGTAAAGAAGATACATTTCGACACCTAGGGACTACTAGAAAATTGTCAAAAGTGTGTTCAGGTATTTTTGTGGCACAAAAGATTATGATATATTCTACCAAGGAAAACCTAAAGGTGACAGTGAATTAAACGTACATGGATTTTTCGACGTCGACTAGGCTGGAGATCTGGATCGACGGACATCGACCATTGGATATGTGTTCAATATGTTCGATGGAGCAATCAATTGGATGAGTAAGAGACTAGCAGTTGTAGCCCTATCAACAACAAAAGTTGAATACATGGCAACCACTCATGGAAGAAAAGAAGAAGTATGGCTACAAAGGTTATTTTCAAGAATCAGGTTTTAGTAGAAAGTTATGAAGATAATTTTTGAAAGTCAAAGCACAATACGTCTAGCAAAGAACCTAGCTTATCATTATAAGACTAAGCACATTGATGTACAATACCATTTCATGATAGACATGGTGGAAAACAACAAGGTGTTGTTGGAGAAAGTAGACATGTTGGAAACATAGCAAACTCTTTGACCAAGTCTATGAGTTTTGTGAAGTTCTCTTGGTGCAGAGAGGAAATGGGCATTGTTTCCCTGGATCTGTGAATGAGAGTTCAAAATTCTCCTGGTTTCAGCAAAGAAAACAACAAGTGGGAGAATGTTGGGTTGTTATATTCTTTGCAGAGAAAGTCTATTCAAGGTGGATCGAATGACATTCGAAATTGAGGTGGATCTACAAAAATTTGAAGGTCGAGGTGGTTTGACCAGGTAAATTCAAAGTCAAAGGTCAAGGTGGTTCGACATGGTAAATGCATCAATAGAAATTCGAAGAGGTCAACTGACAAGAGGTCAATAAGAGGGTTTGTGGAAACCAACTGAAGACCAAATGAAGGTCGATTGGTAGTCGATTGGTAATCTAACTTGGTAGTCGATTGTAATAGAATCTTGAGATTCATGGGATTTGTAGCCAATGATCTATGTGGATCTGTAACCATTTTTGGGTGCCATTTATTTAGGCTTTTCCTTATTGTAAATCCTATAAATAAGGTGTGTTGTAATATTGTAATAGTTAATCAAAGATAATCAATCTTTAGATGAAATCGTAGAGATTGTTGGTCATGTAGATGTAAGTTGAATTGACTACAGGGTTGTTCTTGTGTAAGCAAGAGAGTATTATGTCGATTGTTTCTTAGGTGTGGACCAAGGTTAGAAATGTAACATTTTATTTTGAATGAATAAAACAACAAGGAGCAGAACACTCAAGGAATGTCGGTTTTCTTGGTTTGGATTTCCAGGGTAAAATCTTTGTGTATTGTGTGTTTTCTTTGTCATTTTCTTTCTTGATTATATCTTTCTTCCTCTCTTATGCTAGGTTTAGTGTCCTCATTTCCTAACAATTGGGGCACCCTTAGGTGCACCCTAACACTAACTAGACTTGCTAATAGATATTCTCTTTCTTTCGAAGATAAGGTACTGAAGTTACCAAAGATAAGGTATCAATCTATAGCGTGCATTAAGCTATGATGAACAAAGGCCTAAAATAGACAGAATAAATAGCATATACACAAGAACAAAAAGGAATAGATAAGTCTCTAGTGGACTATATCTAGTGGAATTATAGAGAGGAGAACACAAATAAATAGATAATTCAATTCTTTCTCTAAGGAATGAATGAAGGCCTAAGTACCCTATGAGCTCAAGGTGGGAAGAAGGGTGTTAGAGAGAACAAGTACTTATATAAGGTATATTAAATATAGAATCGTAAAAGAACATATTTCCATCTCTCAATTTGTAGTGATCGAAGTAACAAGTTCCATATATGTTCCACTGCATACCGGTCGGTCTTAACTCATTCCATAGATGTTCCCCTGCATACCGAAATCTCTATATCAATTTGTATAATTTTTTATTTCAATAGTGCTTCTCTATAGATGTTGATCATACCAAACATGGCAACACATGAGTTATTGCAGGTACTTGTCTATAGCTACCAAGAAGAAAGAAACATTTGGGGCAATGCTCTAATGGGAATTGTTACCTATTTCATGTGTTTTATCACCACACAAATGCACAAGTGGGATATTAAAGAAGAGAATAAAGGGATTAGTAAACACAAAAGTGGGATAATAAGGACCTTTCCAACCCTCTCTGTGGATGGAAGTGGTGAATAGAAGTGATGGAAGTGACAAAGAAAGATGTGTTCTAACGACATGCTCTATTGTTTCAATTTATATTCACCTTCTATTGTTTCTATTTTTTATTCTCCTTATATACTTTCAAGGAGAAGGTATAACCTTTCCAACCCTCTCTATTGAAACCAAAAAAAAGAAAGGGATCGTAGTATGTGCTCTCCTCCCCCAAAGTCAAGATTGAATATTCAGATGTGAGTTTGAGGTGTTCAAGTGTAGTATCCTAGTCATATACTCACACTAGAGACCTAATTCGTGTAAAATTACTTTGAGAAATTCTTTCACTAACCAAGACACTTTGTTCAAACCCTCTTAGGACGTCCCTGGTCATGTTGTTGGTCATGAATTATATATGTAATTACGCTTGAGAAAAGACAAACACAACTCCATAGAGAATGAAGTTTGAAATCCTATTATCGCATCATGGACATTACAGATTCAGTTGGGTTATAAATAATGGTTGTAATGATTTAGGAGAGGCACATATCTGCAAATTGAGAAGTGTTATGGTTAGCATCAAGAAAGAGAAAGAAAAATGGTGCAAAGGAAGATGTTCTCCTTTTATTCTATCTCTATATAGTTAAAGAAACCATATGAGTATGAGATGAATACTAGGTTCTTATCTCTTCTCTTTGGGTTTACCAAGTCTCTTAATATATGAAGGAAACATCTCCAAAGTATGGGAGAGAGATAAAGAATATGAAAGAAAGCAGTTGGTACTATGCTCTTAGTGCATTCTCCCAAAGATATTTATTTTTCTATCCTTCCCAAAGCATTTGGAGGGTGGGGCGTATTTTAAGCTCCCTATCTTAAGTAAGTAAGAGGGGATCTCTTGAGTAAGTAAGAGGGGAGGGATTCTCTCGATGTTAAAAGGGCCCTCATTGTTGGCATTCATGCATGGGTTGAGTGTTTGTCCTCTCCCTTCAAGTATTCATGGATGGGTCGATGTATTTCATAACGAGAATTTAGGATCTCACCCACTGTTACTGATGTGGAAATAGGAAGGTCAGAAAATTGAAGAACAAGTCTCTTCTCTGGATGAGAAAAGGGTATTCCTTACCACCTGGACTAGAGGAGAATTTAGGATCCATCCACCATACTCACGCTTTAGGTGTTGAACATTTAGAAACCCCTCTCTCTCTTTATTATGGCCCAACATCAATCAAGCAGGTGCTCAATGAAATGGTGATTACTTGAAAATATATTCATGTATTCATTCGCGGTCCATGCGTTTTTTGGTGAGGAGGGAGATTTGTTGAAGTACCTTAGGTAAAATTTTAGACCTTGGTTTGTTATACCTTTTTAGATATACCCTATAGAATTTAAGGTTTATGAATGGTCTTGAAATCAGTTTCAAATAGGTCCACTTGGAATTTTCTCTGTAACGTCTCATCTGGGAATTTTCAGAATGTGAAAATTTCAAGGATCCGAGGAGACATATCGAAGTACCTCAGGTAAAAATTTCAAAAACATATTTGAAATATTGGATATGTGGCATGTTGTACAAGTTATTTATTGGGAAGAGGCCAAAAATAACAAGCTTTGGGAAATTTACCATAAATTTCATTTGGAAATTCAAATTTTGCTTAAACCTGGTGAAGGTAGAAGTAGAAAGAAGACTCAGTGAAGGTAATGTGAATGTTATCATATTTTGAAGAATTTATATGTACTAAAGAAGAAATTGTAACTTGAAGGTTGGTGTCACTCAAAAAATAGATTGGTGTATCTTGATAAGTTGGTGCTTAGCATTGGGGATTGGTGTCTCTGGTAGATCACTTTCTATGAAGATATGTAAGAGTAGGTTGGTTCCTACCAGTGTTTGTACCAGTGGGGATTGGTGTCTACAAATATCTGTAAGAGTAGTTTGGTGCCTACCATGGTTTGTACCAATGATGATTGGTGTCTCTAGTAGGTTGGCAACTAAAAATATCTGTTACAGTAGGTTGGTGCCTACAAATAATTATAAAGAGAATTTTTGTGGTTTTATCCCAATCGGGTTTCCATGTAAATCTTGTGTTCCATGTTCTGCAATTATTAGATCTCATATGTTATTTTTTTCCTATGGTTGATGAATGTTTGAAAAAGTAAAAAATTGTCTTATGTCGATTCAACCCCCCTCCCCCCTCCCCCTTCCCCCCTCCCCTTCAGTATAAGTGTGTGATCAACAACCACCCCTATGAATATTGGGACGGAAGAAGATTCAAAAATTTTAAAAATTGGAGCTCAATTTTCTGAAGAAGAAAAAATAGAAATTCATGGATTTGTTTCGTGAATTTTGTGGTGTCTTTGCATGGTCTTATGTTGACTTGCGTGGTTTTGATCCAAGATTAGTTCAACATGCAATTCATGTTAAATAAAATCCTAAGCATGTAATATAAAAGAAAATTCTCGTTAATCCTGCACTTGAAGCTACTATCTGAAAAGAAGTAGAAAATATGTTAGAAACTCAAAGAATTTTCCCCATAAAATACTCGAAATGGGTTGCAAATATTTTTCTGGTTAGGAAGAAGAATAGTGATATTTGATTATGTGTTGACTACTGATCCCTTAACAAGGCTAGTGTGAAAGACAATTTTTTGCTTCCAAATATGGAGTTGATACTCTAACAAGTTCCAGAATCCCAAATGATGTTGCTCCTTGAATTTTTTAGGTTATAATCAAATACGTCTCAAGAGAGTTGATAAATATAAAAAAAAATTCACTGCTTGTTGGGGAACTTTTGCATATGAATGCATGCCTTTCGGATTGATTGATGATGGTGATAACTTTCAGAGAGCTATGCAAATAGATTTCAATGATCTTATCGGAATTATTATCCAAATTTTTCTCGATGATTTAATTGTATACTCTAAAATCCAAGAATATCATTTTGATCATCTTAGACATGTATTTTTGTGTTGCAGAAAATACAGTATGTCATTAAATCCTACAAAGACTGTATTTAGTGTTACTTCATGAAATTACTTGGTCAAATAGTTTCAGACTATGGTAAAAGTATTGATCCAGAAAGAGTAATAGCTATTCAAAATCTCCCAGTTCATTCTTCAAAGAAGGAAATTCAATCATTTATGGGAAAAAACAATTTTGTGAGGAGATTCATTCCTAATTTTGTCAAGATATTTAAACCCATTAATCATAATCTATTGAAGAAAGATCAAGTCTTTTCCTAGATTCCAAACACTTATAAAGCCTTTGTTTATGTAAAACATGCCATAGACTCTAATCTTGTTTTGGAAAACCATATTTTTCAAAATATTTTATCATTTACACTAATGTCATTGAATAAGTTATTTCTACGATTCTTCTTCAAAAAGATGAAAAAAATGCAGAGCATCAAATAGATTAAATGAGCCAGAGTTTATCAGATACTGGAATAAAGTATACTATAATTGAAAGACATGATTATGCTCTAGTGAAAGTTATTGAAAAAATTTGACGTTTTATCCTTGGTAAGAATACTGTAGTGAAAGTCCCTTTGCTTGTTGTAAATTTCTTACTATCTCAAACTCTTCTTTCAAGAAAATTATCACATTGGCTTAAAAAATCCAAGAATATGATTTCCTGATAACTACCTCAAATATGACAAAGGGATGTGACATATCTTTGCATTTGGCTCGGCATGCTGAACCAAATTGCATCACTAAAATTGAATATGTTTCCTTATCTTCCTTGTTGTTAATTGAATATAAAAATATTGATATGGAAGATCATCCTTGGTATCGGGATATTATTTATTATCTACAATGTGCACATTGTCCTGATAACTTTTAAACCATGAGCGAAGGAGGCTTCGTCTTGAAGCTTCCAAATATGTTATCATGGGTACTATGTTATTTCGTAGATCTGTTGATGGGTTATTACTATGTTGCATTGATGAAATAGTTTCCCAACCTATGCTTGAAAAGCTACATGGAGTTGTTGGTTTAGATTTTCACATTGGCAATCATTTCACTGCAAAAAAAACAACTCATAAAATCTTGAGGATAGGTTATTATTGGCCTTATATTTTTAAAGATCCATACAAGTTTGTACAAGGTTGCGATGAATGACAAAGGATTGTCGTAAAAGAAAAGTTATCTACCATGCCTTTACAACCCATTATACCGGAGTTTCCATTTTCAAAGTGGGGATTCGATTTATAGGGTTGATTAACCCTCATTTCACTGATTATGTATTCATTTTAAGTTTAATAGACTAATTCAAAAAGTGGGTTGAAGCAGTTCCCCTTAAGCATGCCAAAGATGAGCAGGTAATTTGTTTCCTCAAAACAAATGTCTTTTCTCAATTTGGTTTACCAATTAAAATTATTTCTGATAATGGACCAACCTTTATGTTTGGAAAATTGACCCATTTTTGTAATAAGTTTGTAGTGAAGCACTATAATTCATAAACATATTATCCTTGGGGAAATGAGCAAGTTGAGTCCACAAACAAAAAATTGGTTAAAATATTGAAAAAGATCATTAATGACAAGCCTTTCCAATGGCATTATTTTCTTACATATGCCTTATGGGAAGATAAAAAAACAACAAAAACTAGCACAAGATACAGTCCTTTCCAGCTGCGTTATGCCCAAGAGGATGTTATTCTTATAGAAATCGAACTAGCATCTCTTAGATTATCCTTACATGATGAAGAGTTGAAATCAATAGATATCCCCCCATATATTTAACACTATGTTAGCTCATGAGGAATAGAGAAAATATGTTTTGACCAACTTAATGAAGAGGCAAAAAATTGTTAAGAAATACTTTGACAAAAAGGATAAAACAACTATATGTGAAGCTGGTCAAAAGATTTTGTTGTGGGAATCTTCTCATGTTGAAAAAGGGAAACATTTTAAGTTTCATAAATTATGGTTGGGTCCATATATAGTTACCTATATCATAGGGAATAATTCATATTTACTTATGGATTAGGACAACTGACTTTTCTCCACTACTGGCTCCCACTTGAAACATTATATTGAATCTGAGAGAAAATAAGAATTACAAACATAACCGTGAGTAAAATTGTAAATAAATAACGAATTTTATTTTTCTCAAGTTGTAGTTTTTCAATCTTGTTTTATGCTTTTTTTTTTTTTTTGGTTATTTTCTTTTATTTTTTTAATTTATATTTTAGATTGAGTCTATGATCAAGCTTAGACCAAACAAGTATTGTGGTTTAACAGGTATATGTAAAGTTACTATTGATTGATCTAAATATTGATGAATGAAAACATTCAGGTGAACAAATGCCTCTTGTATATGTGTGTTACACATCAAAATCCCACTTGTTCGTAAGGGGATTCTCCTGTAACAATGTGCGGCATTAATGTGCTAAGTACATGTACATTTTCTGAGTTATTTCTTCCATAAATAAAGAAAACAACTCTTCCTAATTCTTCTTTCATCTACCTTTCTTCATCCCGAGAGAGAAGTCGTAATAAACATGACATAGATTTTGATATTTCTTCCTTATTGCAACTATCAATCTATGCATTCTTATGTTCATGATATATCATGATTAGTCAGATAAAATTGAAAGCATGCATGATCCATGTCTTTACTCATTACTCACTTCAAATTATCACAGATCCTATGTTTTTGCCTATTGTAAGCAGACCACCCTATGGAGTCACCATTTGTTGATCCTTAATAAGGCCCAACAGATTTCTAAAAGCTCGCAAAGAGTTGCAAGACTATGAATAAAAGTTTCTATTCCATTTTTTCCTAATCATACACTAAGTAAACAAGGGTCCCACTAAGAGATTTCTTGTTTAATAAAAGACTTATACTTTTCATGCTTTGAAATAGGGATGTTTGAGTTTTGATATATATTTGGTTTAGATCAAATGAAGCATGAGCTTGTGAAGAAGACACAAAAAGTATCTTAATTCCATGTTAAAAATAAAAAGATCTAGATACATCTAAATGAGGCTATGTTTTAATTCATACTACATGTAGCATGGATTTGAATTGGTGATTTACATTATGGTGATATAATAAACCCATGATCTTATACATACACATGCAAGTAAAATCATCCATACAATGTGATTAACCTTTGGTTGAAAGTGGTATGGGTGGAAATAATAACCATCATTTTGCATTAATGTTAGCATGCCAGCATACACAGATCACATTTGTTTGCATGATTAACAAAAATTGGAAACCATTAGGGTAAAGCGAGTTGGATAATGAAACCATTTGCTATTTTTGAAATCTTGAGAGCTCGTTGTGAACTACCTTACTCATAGGCCGGAATTTTTGTCCAAAATGTTTTTAGCAATAGCAATTTAACATCGGTTCAAGAAATATCTAAAGGTTGGACTTTTAGAGGGTTGATACACTGAAATAGAGAGAGGTCATTGGAAATTTGGTGAAGGTATGTAATACTACTCCTACTATGCATGTAGAGGATAGTAGTATAATTGCATACTCATTGCTTATATTTTTAAAAATGTGTATGTTCCTCCTTCTCTTGTCTCGATTTGATTTTGCTACCTTTCAAATTGTGAACATGAAATAGGTGTTTCTCTCTTACAACCACAAAACTTGTTATTTGCTTCTTAGTCATCCTTTGGGCATACACATTGATAGTATGCAAGTCAAGTTGAAGTTTAAATTGAGTTGCATATCATATATGTACATTCTAAAAAAATGATTTTGTGCCTTATGGCCTTACCAACTACTTTCTAATTATTTAATGTCATAGTTTCATACTCTTCCAACCCTTGCTCTGTTTTCACTCCAAATTTACTGACTGTCATTTTCACATATACAAAAAAAAGAAAAAAATGAAAAGAAATGGAACTGTAATTTGAATCTATTGACCCTATACAATTCTTCATACTTGGTTGATGATAAAATAAAAGCATGCAAAACAGAGGAATTTCAAATACAGTTTCTTGTTTCAAAATACTTATTTTGAGAAAGCTCGGTTCAAACCTATTGATTAAAAGCTATTTTTTTTCATGTTCAACATTACCTCCAAACATTATTGACCTTTTATATATATATATATATATATATTCACACACACACACAAGAAATGATGAAAGTACAATGATATTCTCAAACTTTGTTTTTTTACACCTCTGTGAAAAGAGAATCAAGTATGTGGTTTCATGTCTTGAGAATTTACATGCATTACTCATCTATTGAACAAGTACTCCATCTCCTTGAGCCATTATTAAAATGTGTTAATGAATATTCAATGAAGTTCTATTCATTTATACTTACATGTAGTTAGTAGTTTATTACATTTTAAGTTTGATATACATAAAATGTTATTATTGCATGTTATTAGATGAGATTTTTCAGTATAGGATCAAAGGGATCCTGAAGGGGACAAGGGAGAAGACCTAACTCTTTTTGGAAAGAAGGTAGGAATAAAAGAATAAGGTTTTGTATTCACTTTGATGCCAACTCTGATGAATTCAATCATTTGGCACAAATTGGGCACCTTTTCTTGGGTGGAAAACAAGTTTTTCCTCAACCCTTGAGACTTGTTAATGTACCTATGCACCCACTGATAACCTTCTGCATCCACATTGTGGTCCTTTCAATGATGTATGGGAAACAAATATATAAAAACTTGTTTCTGGAATGCAAAATGGCCCAGCATTCATGAAAACCAAGCCCAACCTAGACTTGTTGTTTCCTCTATTGTTTCCTTAACTAACTCTTTTTCTCAGAATCAACCTTACATTGAGATCAAGTCTTCTTATTTGAATTTTCATATAGATGGAAAAGGAAAGAAACCCATGAAAGCGTCCTCAAGCTTTGAATCCTCAAAAATTGATTTTGTCCACTCCAAGGTAAGCACTACCTGGAGTTACAAGGAGAGGAGAAGAGGAAAATTTCTCATGTGGACATATTTCCTGAAGTATCTTAGTATTCATGCTTCATGCTTATGATAACTCTGATGATGTGGATAAAACTTTGACTTGGTTTGACATTTTCAATTTTTGATTATTTAAGACATCATATTTTTGAAAGATCAAGTTCTATGTCAGTGTTATCTAGAGAAACAAGGCAGTGACATTTATATATTATCATGTATTTTGTTTATATTATTGTCACAAGAAGTTTATGTTACTGTTTCGTAAATTTTAAGTGATGCACATTCATGTGAATATATAAGCCTCGAATAGTAAAAGTGGGACAACTGTCTACCTTACGAAAAGTCACTAAAGTAATTCCCAAATTTATTTTATTTCGTTGATCTTATTTCCTCCACTATTTATCGTGAGTCTATATGTGTGTGTGTGTGTGTGTGTGTGTGTGTGTGTGTGTGTGTGTGTGTGTGTGTGTGTGTGTGTGTGTGTGTGTGTACACACATTAAAGACTTGGTTGGTTGGTTGTTTTTGTATGACTTAGTTTACATCTTAAGCTTGCAGAGATCTTTTTGGTCCAATTTCTCGCAGGAATTTGAAAAAGTTATTTTTTCATAACTGAAATATGAATCAAAAAGGATCATTGCATTGCTTTAATGTCTAGTTTTATTCATGATTCAAAACAATAATCTTATTTACTTTACTTATTGTCATGTTTACAATTTATTTTACAACAGATTTTATTTTCTATTTCATTTATCCTTTAAGTAATCTACATTTATCTTGTTTATTTTTCTATAATTATATTATTACCCTTTTGAACATATTTTTATTTATTTGAATTTGTTTTGGAGAAAATTTTGAAAAAAATAAACATCCTTAAATTAAATATTTAAATATCAGCATTTCATTTTGTGAAGTCCACTAAAAATATTTAAGGCTTAAAACATAGGGTATCATTCTCGTCTACCTCTCTTAGCCTTATGAGGTCCGAGGTGTTTTGAACAAAACATTATAATTTCGCTCACAACATGTGTAAATGTATTTATAAGGACCATGTGGTGGGATTGTCATGGTAGGATTAAGCATTGTGATCATTTATGTTGAAACATAATATATAAAGGTCCAAGGTTGGCTATTGAGAAAGAGAACCTAAGGGGCTATCATTCCACTAGCCTAGGGAAAGAGGTAAGTGGGTCCAAGGGGAGTAAATGTAATCCTAGCTACCTATTTCTCTAAATATTTCCCTTTTCTTTTTTACCATGTGTCTTATTCCAACTCCTTTTATTTTAATGATGTCAGTGGTTAGTTAAAAGGAAAACTTTGATTTTACTAAAGACATGAGAGTGGAATGGAAGGAAGGAGTGGAAAAACTCCATATTTTTAGGAAATCCAACTACCTACTATTTTCATGTGTACAGGAAAAAAAATTCAAATGGATCCCCCTCTATCTTATCATTGATTGCTTTTTGGAATACAACGAAGACACACAAAAGGAGAACCATTCTTGGAATATATGGAGGAATATGATCCAGGTGGATATCGGTGACTGTGCACCGATTCCACTAACTCAATGGTTCTTTATCTTCTTGGCATTTTTTCTACAGTTTTTCGAGTCTAAAACTTCTGGGGTTTTTTTTAGGCCCTAACTGGTGTTTTTTGGACATTCTAGGGGATGGGGTTTTCCATGGCATGCCCTGGCCCCAACCAAAAGTTGTAATCCTTGGATAGTTGTTTCCAATGAGCTATCATGCACCCAAAATAGAGATCATATGCAAAATTTTCACCTGGGAAGTTGACGTATCAACTAACCACCTTGGGGCCCAAAACACTTTTGGTGTTTCACATTCCATGGTTAGGGTTTTGATGTTTAGGGTTTTTGTCTCTTTGTATTTTAGGATTTAAGATAAAAAGTCCCATTTTGGCCTCTTTGTAATCATATTTTTTTGAATGAGTGTAGTCGACATCTCTTTCTCTTCAAAGATAAGATACCACCATTCTATCCAATTTGTGTTCTACAACATTCTACTATTTTATTCATTAATAGAAGTTGGGTTTCATTGTATTGATGTACTCTCTATTATATTTATATGTGTATTCCTTTTCATTGTCAATATAATCTCAAGCAATGGTATTATAGAAATCGTCTCCTTGTTATTTCGTGGTGTATGTCCCCGATGGGGTCAGGGTATAGAGAGTTGGGTCTCGAGCTAGTTTCACTTGGGGATGACCACTCTCGCCATCCCAAGAAGTCTCCCATGGTAGAAGAAAAGAGAGATTATGGAGCAGTAGATCCTTTCAAGATGTTTCTCGAGGAAGCTCGTGCACGACAGAGGAATGATATCATGGACAACTTCACCCAGATCCTTCGATAACTAATGACAGTAGTCGAGGCACCTTCAACACCCTTAAAGGTACAAGTTAAATTTTATATCCATTTATTTGAAGGCTAGATAGATGCATATGCTTTGGATGAATGGTTAAATATATTAGCGGGTTATTACTTTATTCAAAAAAAATCTAACACCGAAAATATTTCCTTGAAGCTCCTTAAATCCCTCCCATATGTCAAAGATTGGTGGGAAAGTTACTAGGAGAGACACAATGAAGAAAAGTATATGAAATTCAGGAGAGTACCCACTTCAGAAGCATTTTTTAATGCCCTCAAGGAGGAATTCTACCCTATTGGAAACTATGATGACCAGTACACAAGATGGATGACTCTACATCATGAGAGAAACTGAGGATGCCAAAGTACACCAACATATTCCATACCTTTCACTCAAAGCTAGGTATTAGAGACTCTTAGTGGCACCTGGTCATGAAGTACCATAGTGTCCTACACAGGTACATCCAAACAGAGATGGATTTCTTAGACATCTCCTCACTAGGATCCCTCTACATATATGTTGTCAAAATTGAGCAAAAATTTAAACAATGAAATAAGTGGGAGTTCGATTCTACAAATATGCAACAACAAAAATATGGTAGAGGTGTACTGAACTCATAGAACAAGGGACAAAGAAAGGAAATCCAACCTCAAGATGACCAGTCCAAGCCACAAGTAAAGAAGGGTAACAGGAAGATGAAGAAGGACACTAGAAAATGGTGTGAGTTCCACAAATCCCTTGGCACAACACTGATGAATGCCTCTCGAAACAATCATTGTTGGATAAGCTTAAAAAAAAGGAGTCGGACCCCAACTTAGAATCTGATTTGGAACAAGGAAAACAAATCATCGATGTAGAACATATTGCTACCATCACAATAAAAAAGATCCAACTATACGAGTAAGAGGAGCTTTAGGAGGCAAATCACCTCTTCCATTCAAATATGTGGGTGAAGGGTGCCCCGCTAGATTTCATTTTTGACAACGGGATCCAAAATAACCTGATCTCAACTGAGGTCATCAAGATAATGAAGCTTTCGACAATGCTATACACTCAACCATACACCATCAATTGGCTGAGCCAGGGACAAGACCTTCGCATCAGCCAGCAGTGTCATCTTTCCTACAACATCAAGCTCTTCAAATATGAGGTAATGTGTGATGTTTCCCCACTCAATGTTTGTGATGTTCATTTAGGATAACCTTATATGTAGAAATTTCATGTTGTTTATGAGTCCCAGCCCCATAACATCATTGTTACTTTGGGAGGTCATCCCTACAGGGTACCAGATGTATTTTCAACTACTATAATTTCATTTATCTCAAAACATCATTGGAGAAAGGTAATCTCTCAGAATACATAGTTTTTCCTCTTCATGGTCTGGTCATAAGGTGAATGAAAGGTAACTACGACTGCCAAAACCTTTGCACAGTATCTCTCTACATAGTAGAAGCAAGTGGAAAAGGTTGTAGCGAAATATAGAGATATCTTGACTTCATCTACAAGGGTGCCTCTACACTGTCAAGTCAAACATTCCATTGACTTGATACCCGGTGAGCCCTTACCCAATGGTCCAATAAGCAAGTGTTCCCTTCTGAAGAATGAGGAAATAAGTGCTATATTCGCGAAATCAATCACAAGGTCCACATTTGATTGAGCTCCTCTCCTTTTGGGATCCCAATTGTGTCAATACAAAAAAAAGGATGGGACATGGTGACTCTGTATTTATTATAGATCACTAAACAATATCATTGTCAAGTTTTTATACCTGATCCCCTAGATTGACAATATTCTTGATCAGCTTAAGGGTGACAAGTTCTTTAGTAAGATTGATCCAAAGTCTAGCTACCACCAAGTTCTAATAGAACAAATTGATGTATGGAAAACAACCTTCAAATCCAATGAAGGTATTTTTCAGTGGTTGATCATGACTTTTGGCTTGGCTTGACTAATGCTCTAGCGACATTCACGATAATGATGGATGATATCTTATGACCATTTAAAAAATCTTTTTTGGTCGTATATCTAGATGACATCCTCATTTTCATTTGGACCTAGGCAGAACATCTATAGCACATCCAACGGGTCCTAAGAACCCTATGAAAACAAAAGATATACACCAATCTGGAGAAATTATCATTCAGCATGTAGTGAATTCAATACTTGGGATAAATTGTGGATGAACATGGGGTGCATGTGGACCTAGCCAAGATCCAAGTCATTCATGACTGGACATCCCCAAAGACTTTGACACTCCATAGTTTCTTGGATCTCTCCAACTTATCCCATAGGTTCATGTTGGGATTCTCTCATATTGCTTAGCCCCTAAGTCAAGTGAGCAAGGGTGGAGCTAAAGCCAAGTTTTCCTGGTCTAAGTCATAGCAGCAAGTATTCCAAAATTGAAAAATTTCCTCTGCTTTGTACTAGTCCTCATGTTGTCAAACCTGCAATATCCATTTGATATTGAGGTAGATACCTATGACTATGCTATTGGTGCAGTCCTCACTCAGCAAACACATCTGGTGGTCTGTCACAATGAAACATTGTCTGATTTTGTTCACAAATATCCCACCTATGACAAAGAGATGTACTCCATTGTGCCTACATGTTGACAGTGGAAGCATTATATTATAGGAAAGGGAACAATCATCCACACTGACCATAGGCCTCTGTAATTCATGCATACACAAGGAAAGTTACAAAATGGCCACAATTACAGTGGCCCACATACCTATAGCAATTCCATTTGAATATCAAGTACAATAAGGAAAGCACCAATCGTGTTGCAGACTAACTCAGTTGACCCTTGGTTGTGGAACTAACCATAATTATTAAATCCTATGGGCATGAGACCTCCGAGTGACCACAATTATACAACAATGACTTTGAATTCATGACTACCTATCAAACATTGAATGTATACAAACCAGTTCCAAAATTTCATCTCCAGGATGGACTATTATGCCATCTGGGTCCTCTTTGTGTTCCTTCAAGTGAGTGTGTGAAGATAATTTGAGAAGCTCATTACAGTTGAGTCGTGGGACACTTTGGCATGGAAAAAATAGTGGTAGTACTACAAAAGTATTTTTATTGGTTGAAACTTTGACAAGATGTCAGCAAGTATGTCAAATCATGCATTGTCTGTGTCATCACCAAACTCACCATTAAGAAACAAGGGATATACACCCCTCTACCTACTCCTAATAAGCCTTGGGAGTCCATCTCCATGGATTACATGCATGGTATACCTTAAACCATACATGGTAATGATTGTGTATCCTTGGTCATTGATCAATTCTCTAATATGGCAGTTTTGAAACCATGCAAAAAGAGTATCACCGTCAAGTCCATTACTAATCTCTTCTTCGAGCGTGTTTGGGTTTATTCCAGGCTACCAAAGACTGTTATTTCAGATCGTGATAGAAGGTTCTTGAGTACATTTCGTTCTAATCTTTGGTCATTGATGGGAACCAATATCACCAAATCAACTTCCTTCCACCCCCAAACCGATGGAGAGACAAAGGTATCCAACATGATGATTGTTCAAATTCTGAGAATGCACAACTCCAAACATCCATATGCATGGGATGAGAGTCTTCCTTATGTTCAACATAGCTATAATCGATCCCTTCATAGCTATATTGGACACATCCCTTTTCGTGTGTGCTTGGGGTTCCAACCATTGACTCCAATTGATGTAGCTCTACCCGTTGCATCTACACAAGAAGAATTTTCCCATGCTCAAACTAAGGATGATAAGGTAGCCATATTTTTTGAATGGATTTAGCACATCCATTAACAATTCCATGACATCTTGCAGAAATCAAATGCCAAGTACAAGCAGTGGTTGGACCAACATCGGTTCCACACAAGTTTTAGGTTGGTGATAAGGTCTAGTTACATTTGTAGAAATATATCCTTGTGGGACCCCATTGCAAGCTTCTCCCACTTAAATATGGGCATTACACCATCACCAAGGCTATAGGTGAAATTATTTTGAATTAAGTATTCCTCCATTACTCGGCATGCATCTAGTCTTTAATGTGGAACTCCTACGCCCATATTTTCCACATCTATTGGACACCTCGTAGGCAGCTGAGAACTTGGCCCCTATAGAACTCAACCATGACTTCCTTGATCAGGATATAGTTGTTCGAATCATGGATACATAGATGAAAGGCACATTCCAATGGCACATACATCTCTACCAAGTTGTCAAAGCAAGATATCTTCTTCACCAAGGCAAGTGGCTCACCAGGAGCAAAATTTAGCATAAGTTTCCCCATCTAATGAGGGAACTTGACGCAATGGAGACCATTACTTCCTAAGGGAGGAGAACTGATCTAGGTGGATATCAATGAACCCACCTCTTCCACTAACTCAATGGTTCTCTATCTTCTTGGTATTTTTTCCATAGTTTTTTTGGTCCCAAACTTTTGGGGTCGTTTTGAGGCCCTAATTGGTGTTTTTTGGACATTTAGGGGACCAATGATTTCCATGGAATGCCCTATCCATAGCCAAAATTTGTAATCCTTGGAAAAAAAAATCCAATGATCTATCATGCTCCCCAAACGGAGATCGTTTGCAAAATTTGTGCCCCCAAGAAGTTGATGTATCAACTAACCACTTCGAGGCCCACAAAACTTTTGGTGTTTCATCTTCCATTGTTAGGGTTTTGATGTTTAGGGTTTTTTCCTCTTTGTCTTTTAGGCCTCATGATAGAAGGCCCTTTTGAGCCTCTTTGTAATCATTTTTTTTGTGAATGAGCATAGATGACATATTTTTCTCTTCAGAGATAAGCTACCACCATTCTAGCTAGTTTATGTTCTAAAGTATTCTATTATTTGATTCATTAATTGAAGTTGGGTTTTACTGTATTATTGTACTCTCTACTATATTTATGTGTTTGTTCCATTTCTTTCTCAATAAAATTTGGATCAAAACATTACCATACAATCTCCATGAAAGAAAATGAGTATAACCTTAAGAAGAAGTGTAGAAGAAAGATGGAAAACCATAGATAAGGAAAATAGACTATAGTGTAGCAAAAGAGATTAGGATGAGTAAAGAATGATCTCCCTTTTTCTTGTAGATTATTTATCCTTAAATATCCAAGAACCAATTTCTATTGGGATTGAATATAAAAATAGATAGAAATTTGGGCTCCTGCTACACATATTGAAGAGCACTTAGAAGAAGAGGATTCATAAGTTGTTGTGGAGTAGATAAGGGGGTATCTTCTTGTGTTGTATGGTGCAATAGAGGGAGTGAAATAGATAGGGTGACTCGAATATAAGTAGCAAAATTATACTGTGAGTTTCTTGGTTGACCTCAAAATAATTTGTGATAGAATGAGTGACCTGAAAGTTTTGAAATGATTTCCCTTCACCTTAGTGGTCTCATAGTATAGCTAGGGGGTGGCATCCACAAAGGATGGTCTAAGGTTGGGTGGAAAATTACTCCCACTTAGTCAGTTGCTTGGATTAAAATATTGATATGATAAGTGTTTTATCTCTATAATGGGAATTTCCATATTTGGAATAAAGTTTTGTTTCTTATGAATAAATGTATTGAAATTCCTTGTATGTTATGATGATTAATATTGGTTTCTATTGTAACTAAGTTAACGAATGTGTGATCTAGAAAATTGTTCTGTTAGTATGGGTATGATGTTGTCTTTGCTTAGAAACTCTTGGGAAGGTAATATATTCAAGTAGAGATTCGTTTCCTTTGCGGGAACTATTTTTTTAGATGAATTCTTGAAATGTTATTATCATGTTGATGTAAATACTCAAGTAAATTTTTGGTTGTAGTAAATTTGTTGTACTTCATTTTTGGCCCTTAGGAGAAAATGTTAGTTTCTATTGAATCTTGGCAACAAGCCATGATGTACATAGTTGGATTTTATGCTTTCAATGGGCATCATCCTTTAATCAAATGAATGTATATAAGGTTAAATAAGTGTTTCCATGACAACTGTTGGAACATAGAATAGATTCTAAAAAAAAATTACAATAGGCCTTTTAAATTTTACTTGTGTGAGGGTCTGGTTTGATTTTCTTTTCGATCGGAGTATTTTTTGGAGGCCTTAACGTCCTCCCCTTAATGTTTCTAGAAAATAAAAGGTCTTCATATAAAATTCTCAGAACATTGCATACATTTGCTTTTGGTTTTATGTTTTGAGTGATTTTTTGTTTTCATAATTTTCCATTTTTAATAATCTCATTGTCTTTGTCTCCTCGAGAGCTTTCTGACGATATAAAATTTGTCTCATTTTGACTCCTGAATAAAAAATTATGGCCTATTGAAGTTTTTTGTTTATTAACTGTCATGATGATGTGGCAGAGCTAATCCACATGACAAAATTACATTTTTTTTGTCCACGTCATTGACATGTATCACTGCAATCTTGCCAAATTAACATTAATTTCCACATTTCTTCACACGTGTCACTGCAATCTTGCCAAATTAACATTAATTTCCACATTTCTTCACACGTAACATATTTTTTTATTTAATTATTGTAAATACTATTTTATTTTTTCTTTGTATATATTTATTTATTTATTTTATTATATACATTATTCTTGTATTTATATTTATTACCTATTTTATTATATAAATTATTTTTGTATTTATAATTATTAATGTTTTATTAATTTTCTAGGCTTCTAAATTTGGGGACTTCGGAAATTTTGTTAAACCCCAAATCTTCTTTTATCCGAAATCTCGAAGCCGCAGTGAAATATACATTTCTACCTACCCACATATATTTTATATTTTAAATTTAAACAATATTTAATTAAGTGCTCCCACCACCATGGTCTCCCCACTTCACGTTCACAATTTTGAACAATTTTGAATGTATACACCATTTTGTATATAAACACTAATTTCCTATTTCATCCCATGCATGTGGGATTTATAATTTTGATTCTTTAAACTTAACCAGAACGCAGAACGCACCAATTGTTCACCAGTTTGCACATTGGCAGTTACAGGACCTTGACTTCGGGAGGTCATAACTCGAGATCCGGGGCACAAAATCGGGCTTGTGAGGGCTCGTTGGAAATATTAAACTGAGGAGAACAAAATGGAACAATTTATTTTGTGAAATATGAAAGATAAACATTCCAAAAATTTAGCAGAAAATAAGCTACGGAATTAAACCAAACTGAGTTTTGTGAGTGTGATTTTAGGAAAAATTTAATAATTATAACGTCTTCAAGATTGAGATATCATTCCATATTTTTCATATGCCAATAATAAAACATATGGAAAACGATTTTATCTTGTATTGGGGATATTATCTTTATTTTAAATTTCATTCTCTAGGAATAAGTGATTTTAATAATTTTTAAAATTGGTTTTGCTTTTGATTTTAATTGTGTTTTTAATGATAATTTGTTGATATTTTGCGGAGATTTTGGAAGGTTGTTACCACTTGGAGCTCCAGAATTTCTAAATTATAGTTTCAAGAAGATTTAGCTCCCAAAATTAGAAAATAATATCTTCATCAAATTGTCTTGGAACAACTCTCTATTTTGGATGATTGAATTGATAATTATAAATAGAGAGTTGTATGAGAAAGAAAGGGGTTGGAAGCTTAGGAATACTTTTGGGAAGTAAGGTTGCATTCTCTGTAAAGCATGTGTGGGTGTTGTAAATATTATGAGTCAGTAAGACTTAATTTATTGGATTCATTACTCATTCTTCAGTAGAGCCTTGCTCTTCTTCTATTTGTCAAACAGTTGGCTTAGGTTGATGGATAGTTGGTATGGATTGTTGGTTTTCATTGATGTCAACTATTGGAGAGTGATATTATATATTGATTTCAACCCTTAGTAATTGATGTCAACCCTTGAAGAAAGTTTAGTAGCGAATTTTGGTAGCACAAAGGTTTGGGTAATGGACCCAAGGTTGTTTCATGTATAATGGTATGAGTTTTAATATATTTTAAGGTGAGACTATTCTATATGGATAGTACATGTCATTCCATTTATGGTGGCATGTGGAACGTCACATAACTTCTCACAGTTAGAGAGTTATGACCATGAGAAGTTGGAGAACCCAGGTTTGGGTAATGGACCCAAGTTTGTTTGATGGATAATGGTATGAGTTTTGATATGTTTGAAGACAATACTATTCTAGATGGATATTACATGTCATTCAATTTCCATTGGTATGTGGAACGTCACATAAATCCTCACGGTTAGAGAGTTATGGCCATGTGAAGTTGGAGAACCCTCATGAGTAATCTAGAAGGCCCAAAAGATCAAAGTAGTCAAAGTGGTTTAAGAGATTTTTAGAAGGTAAATAATAAAGTGAAGTGATGAGTGTACTATAATTCAAAGTGAATACAAAATAAATTATTTAAATAATAAAGTTAATTGAGAAATTACTAAGTTGACAAGTGGTTAGAAATGGGTTAGCCCTAAAATAAGGAAAGTGGTTTAAGATGGTTAGAAGGTAACCCCTTGAGGTAAAGTGAAGTGATGAGTGTACTATAAGTAAAAGTGGATACAAAATAAATTATTCAAATAATGAAGTTAATGGACAAATTACTAATTGGACAAGTGGTTAGAAGTTGGTTAACCCTAAAATAAGGAAAGTGGGTTAAGATGGTTAAAAGGTAACCCCTTGAGGAAGCTACATGAAAGTATAAATAAGAGGCAAGACTCTCTCATTTTATATCACACTTGAGCATATTGAATATCTACACGTGACCGAGGTAACCAAATGATATCTAATTCGAATTTCAGAGAGAAGGTGAAGTAAAGAAGGCTGAAATTCAAGGGAGGATAAATTCTTTTGATGATGTTTTCTAAGGTATGTTATTTACAGGTCATCTCACCATTTTCACAATAAATTTTTTTCTAGAATGATTCAGACCGTGAAATTGATAGGGCATTGATAAAACATATTCAAGTAACAATGGTACGAATTTCAACTTTTGGGTCATTGTATTTTTGAAGTTACACTCCATGGAAAATAGGGTTTATGGCTAGTCTTAAAACTAGTCTAAAACATATGTTTCGGGTAAAAACATCATAACTTATTCATAACATATCCAAATTAAGTAAGACCAAAAGTTTTGGTTAGAGTACAGTTTGTATAATTTTGTGTAAAATTTTCAGATCTACACAACAAATATTTTGCGCGGGGCATGCTCTACAAGTTTGCTCTCTAGAATAAGCCAGAATTCAACAAGGTATGTCATTTTTGCTATAACTCTTTTTTCTGAGAGGTTCCAAGTAGTGAAACATGGAGGAATTGCATAAAACACAATGAAGAACATTGTGTACTATTTTCAGATCTTTATTCATTACAGGTAAATAGTTATGATTATTTCAAGTTAGGGTTGTTGACTAGTCCAAAACTAGTTATGTGAGCCTAAAGTAAAGTTTGATGAAAATGATAGTCTCTTGTTGTTAAAGTTAAGGAAGGTTTGCAAGTATGTGATCATATACACCAAGTATATTACAGAGTTACAAATCATATTTGGATGATGAAATTGACGAGGGCTTTTGGTTGAGGTACATGTTGGGTACATGGTTGAGACAAGTAGTTGATGAGTTGGCACATATATGAGGTGTATAGTTGATGATGTTGGTACATATTGATGAGTCATAGTTGATGAATAGTTGATACATGATTGGTACATCCTTGGTACATGGTTGGAGGCACTTGTTAGTAGTATTGTTGACACGTGGTTTATGGATGATGTAGCATACTTGTATTGTATATTATTAGAAGCACATATTGATCTTGGTGATGATTATGAGTTGTTGTGTTATGGTTGGTTGATGCACATCTTTGAGAGTTGTCTTGGTGATTGATATTGGTGAGTAGGTCTGATTTGGTTGATAAGATTGATGCGATGGGTTGTTGTGATAGGTTGTTTGGACAGTTTGTTGTGATAGGTTTTTTGTACAGCTTTGGTGCATGGTTGATGCACTTGTTCATGGTACAGGTTTTGCACAGGTTGGTGCATGGTTGATGCACTTGTTTATGGTACACGTTGAGGTACAGGTTGGTGCATGGTTGATGCACTTGTTTATGGTACATGTTGATTATAGGTTGATTGGTATAGGTTTACAACAGTATATCTCACAATGATAGTGTGACAGTGGTTCCATCATTCTACTTATATTTCAGGGCGGTCGGACGAGGCAAGGACAGGTGGTTGTAGCCACCTTCCAGTTGTAGTTGGAGAACATAAGGGGTTGTAGCCTCCTTTTGGTTGTAGCCAGAGAATTGGTGATCCAGGTGGATATCGGTGGCCACCCACCTTCTCCGACTGGCTCAAAATAGTTTTCTGGCAATTTTGGCAATTTACTATTTTTAGCAGGTTTTAACTTCCGGGGCCATTTTGAAGGCCTAAATGAAGGTTTTTTTAGATCAAGGTTCTCAATGATATCCAAAGGCATAGTTGATCCCCCAAAATGAATCTCCTCGACGATACCTTTCCAACGAGCTATCACACGCCTAAAACGGAGATCGTATGCAAAAGTTACGACCTCGGGAAGTTGATGTACTAACTTACCCAAATGGGGCCCACATAACTTTTGGCGCTTCATCTCCTAGGGTTAGGTTTTTGGGT
>JASDQU010014202.1:102554-117587 GCA_032191745.1 Picea mariana | reverse complement strand
ATTAAACATATGCATAAAACCCCTAATACATCAGTCAATAGCTTAAAGACATTACAAAAACCTGCAATACAAGATTGGGGAAAAGGACAAGGCGTCCTATTGGGCTAGTGTCCACAAGAAAAGGAAAGTTTTCCAGAAAGATCCCATCCAAGCCATGTAAGTGAGGTGGTGTGGTTAGGGGATGTCCGACATGTGGGTGTAGTGAGGGCCAAGGATGCATAAGTGTTACCTGTGGGTGCCTTTGTAGAAGGCGAGATGTACCTGTCATGGATGCATTTTTTCCAAACCCATTCTTGCCTTTATTCTTTTATTTGCTTTTCTTTTTGTTCAAGAACTAACCAAGGGACACTGCCTTGGCATGGTGACCAGAGCTGACAGCGTTACCCACAAGTACTTTCACAGAGATAAGAAGGCTGGCTCGTGATGAGACCCCCTTTCCCTTGTCCATGCAACCAAAGGTCACTGCCCTGGCGTGGTAACCAAATGGTGGCAATGTCATACTGTTAGGTACCCATGGACCTAATAGGCTGGCTTATGATGAGACCCCCTATCCTCTGACTAGGTCTTGTTTTGTTATTTTTCGGGTCCCTCTTGTTTCTTGCTGAGAGGCTTTTTATTGCCTTCTCGAGGATCCCTGGGCGAAGCATCTCGAGGTTTTATTTCTAGGCTTTTGTCTTTTACCAGCTGCTTTTACCTTCTCGGCCTTTAGCCCCTTCTTCCCATGAGATAAGGTGCAATCCTATAAATAAGTCAACCCAATGCCCGAACAAGGGGAATGGGATAAATGAGCGGGAGATAAGATGAAACAGTGGTGCTATGATGGGAGCGGACGATGGCTTTTCAAAAATTCTCCCAGTGGCAAACTAAGACCTATGGGCACAAGCTTGCTAGGGCACCTTGTCAATTTCCCCAAGAATGGTCAAGTGGGCTAATGTAAGATCCAAGTAGTTGTTAGAGATAAAAGGAATCAGATGCATATATTTAAAGGTTTCAATGATCAAAGGTGACACATACCATGATACCTGGACCAATTACCTCATGGAGCAAGAACCTCTTCTAATACAGGACCAAGCCGATGGTGATGGATGCTGCTGCTGCTGACAAGACAAAGACAATGGAAGAAGAAAAGGTGGGCCCTCCAGGGCCATGCTCAGGTCAATCCTGCTCTCGGTACTCCATGTCTAGGACCTGTGGGCCTTGAGACATGATCTCCTAGTTATCCCTAAAAAGTGGAGATAACACTCGCTATAACACCCATCTGACTACTCGGGTCATCATAAACCTCTGCACTGTGATGATGTCCCAAAGTGGGGACATTACATATACCGCGTTCGAAGTGTCCAGGAGAGGTGGAAAATATGGTCGAAGAAGTTCCACATTAAATACCGGGTGCAAGCAAAGGAAAGGAGGAATACTTAATTCAAGAGCATTCTCACCCACAACCTTAGTGATGGTGTAAGGCCCGTATCAGAGCTAGTGTAACTTCCGATGGCGTCCTATGAGGCGCTCTTTCGGCAAATGCAACCATATCTTATCTCCCACTTGAAACTTGTGTGGGACTCGATGCTGATCGTGGCCTTGCTTGTACTTGGCATTGGCTTTCTGCGAAATATCATGAACTTGTTGCATGCGCTGGATTCGCTCAACAAATTTGGTTGATTGATAAACCTTGGTCTGAGCATGGGAGGACTCTTCCTGTGCAGCTGCAATGGGCAGATCTACGTCAATGGGGGCCAATGGCTGGAACCCCAAGCACACCTATAAAGGGTTATGGCCAATAGAGTTGTGGAGGGCTCTGTTGTAGCTATGTTGAACATAAGGAAGGCTTTAATCCCATGTGCGTGGATTTTTGGAATAGTACATCGTTAAGATATGGACAATCATTCCGTTGACTACCTTTGTTTGTCCATTAGTCTGTGGGTGGATGGTAGTGGATTTGGTCAACTTGGTTTCCATCATTGACCATAGGCTGAACCAAAAAGTGCTCAGGAACCTATTGTTTCGATTTGAGATAATGGTTTGTGGGAGCCCAAAATGAACCCAAACATGTTCATAGAAGAGCTTGGCAGTGGCCTCGACTGTGGTACTCTTCTTGTAGGGTGCTAAAACTGCCATCTTGGAGAATCGATCAACGACCATGAAGATACAGTCATTCCCATGCTTGGTTGAAGGCATATCAGACATGTAATCCATGGAGATGGACTCCCAAGGTCTATCTGGAGTAGGCATAGGGGTGTATAGCCATTGTTTCGTGATGGTGGGCTTGGCAATGGCACAAGCAGTGCAGGATCTGATGTACTTGCGGACACCTTGTCGAAGCTTCGGCCAATAAAAATGCTTTTGCAGTACTGCCACTGTTTTGTCTACACCAAAATGTCCTGTTGCCCAGCTGTAATGAGCTTCTCAGATCAGCTTTGCATGCTCGCTTGAAGGAGCACAAAGATGGTTCAAATGGCATAACAATCCATCTTGGAGATGAAAGTCTGGAATTGTTTTGCTTGCGCTCAATCTCTGATAGACAACAACAAAGTCAAAGTCATTATTGTATAATTGTGGCCACCCAGATGTCTCATGCCCACAGGAGTTAAGAACTGTGGTTAGCACCACAATTGGGGGTTGACTAAGGCAATCTGCGACATGGTTGGTGCTGCCCTTCTTGTACTTGATGTTCAAGTGGAATTGCTGTAGGTACGCGGACCACTTCTGATGGCGGTCATTTTGTAACTTTCCTTGTGTTTGCATGAATTGCAGAGACCTGTGATTAGTGTGGATGATTGTTTCCTTTCCCAGAATGTAATGCTTCCATTGTAGACATGCCTGCACAGTGGAGTACATCTCTTTGTTGTAGGTGGGGTATCTGCAAAAAACATCAGATAGTGTTTCATTGTGATAGGCTACCGAATGCCCATGCTGAGTGAGGACTGCATCGATAACATAATCTGAAGCATCTGTCTCAATCTCAAATGGCTATTGCAGGTCTATTAGAATAAGGATTGGTGCTGAGCAGAGGTGGAATTTCAAATCCTCGAATGCTTTCTGTTGGGATGCAACCCATGACCCACACAAACTTGGCCTTCGCTGCACCCTTGGTCACCTCGCTTAGGGCCTAAGCGATATGAGAGAACCCCAACACAAACCTGCGATAGAAGTTGGCGAGGCCCAAGAAG
The DNA here is from genome assembly GCA_032191745.1 of Picea mariana. Taxonomy (NCBI): domain Eukaryota; kingdom Viridiplantae; phylum Streptophyta; class Pinopsida; order Pinales; family Pinaceae; genus Picea; species Picea mariana. The sequence goes on along the minus strand of JASDQU010014202.1, from coordinate 114,420 downwards.
TTGCAGAGCTCTGTCATTGTCTTCAGGGTCGACGAATCACGGATGACTTAGATCTTGGCTGGATCCACATGCACACCCTACTCATCCACGATGTATCCCAAATATTGGATTCTCTGCATGCCGAAAGAACACTTCTCCAAATTGGCATATAACTTGTGCTGTTGCAGGGTGCCCAAGACCTGCTGAATATGCTTCAAATGTTCCTCCCAAGTTTTGCTGAAGATGAGGATGTCATCCAAATATACGATCACAAAGGAGTTTGTGAATGGCCACAATATTGTTGATTAAGGTTGGTTTTCATTGATGTCAACCCTTGAAGAAAGTCCGGTAGCACAAAGGTTTGGGTAATGGACCCAAGTTTGTTTGATGTATAATGGTATGAGTTTTAATATATTTGAAGGTAATACTATTCTATATGGGTAGTACATGTCAAGCCATTTCTGGTGGTATGTGGAACGTCACATAACTCCTCACAGTTACAGAGTTATGGTCATGTGAAGTTGGAGAACCCTCATGCGTCATCTAGAAGCCCGAAAAGGTCAAAGTAGTCAAAGTGGTTTAAGAGATTTTTAGAAGGTAAATAATAAAGTGAAGTGATGAGTGTACTATAATTCAAAGTGAATACAAAATAAATTATTTAAATAATAAAGTTAATTGAGAAATTACTAATTGGACAAGTGGTTAGAAGTTGGTTAACCTTGAAATAAGGAAAGTGGGTTAAGATGGTTAAAAGGTAACCCCTTGAGGAAGCTACATGAAAGTATAAATAAGAGGCAAGACTCTCTCATTTTAATAACACTTGAGCATATTGAATATCTACAGGTGACTGAGGTAACCAAAGGATATCTAAGCCGAATTTCAGAGAGAAGGTCGAAATTCAAGGGAGGATAAATTCTTTTGATGATGCTTTCTAAGGTATGTTATTTATAGGTCATCTCACCATTTTCGCAATAACTTTTTTTCTAGAATGATTCAGACCGTGAATCTAGGCCATTGAGAAAACATATCCAAGTAGCTGTGGTACGAATTTCAGCTTGTGGGTCGTTGTATTTTTGGAGTTACACTCCGTGGAAAATAGGGTTTGTGGCTAGTCCTGAAACTAGTCTAAAATAGGTGTTTCGGGTAAAAGCGTCATAACTTCTTCATAACAGATCCAAATTAAGTAAGACCAAATGTGTTGGTTAGAGTACAGTCTGTAGTATTCTATGTAAAATTTTCAGATCCATACAACAAATATTCTGTTCGGGGCACGCTCTACAAGTTCGCTCTCTAGAATAAGCCAGAATTCAACAAGGTATGCCATTTTTGCTATAACTCCTTTTCTGAGAGGTTCCAAGTAGTGACATCTAGAGGAATTGCATAATACACACTGAAGAACATTGTGTACTATTTTCAGAACTTTATTCATTACAGGTACATAGTTATGATTATTTCAAGTTAGGCTTGTTGACTGATTCAAAACTAGTCATGTGAGACCAAGTAAAAGTTTGATGAAAATGCTAGTCTCTTATTGTTAAAGTTAAGGAAGGTTTGCAAGTATGTGATCATATACACCAGGTCTATTACAGAGTTACAAATCAGATTTAGATGATGAAATTGATGAGGGCTTTTGGTTGAGGTACATGTTGGGTACATGGTTGAGACAAGTAGTTGATGAGTTGGCGCATACATGAGGTGTATAGTTGATGATGTTGGTATATCTTGATGAGTCATAGTTGATGAGTAGTTGATACATGATTGGTACATACTTGGTACATGTTATCCCCGATTTCATGGGATAACTAGGAGATCATGTCTTGAGGCCCACAGGTCCTAGACATGGAGTACCGAGAGCAGGATTGACTTGAGCATGGCCCTAGAGGGCCCATCCTTCTCTTCTTTCATCAGATTTGTCTTGTCAGCAGCAGCAACATCCATCACCATCGACCTGGTCTTGTATCGGAGAAGGCTCTTGCTCCATGAGGTAATTGGTCCAGATATCATGGTATGTGTCACTTTTGATCATTATAAACTTTAGATATATGCATCTTACTCCTTTTATTTATAACAACTGCTTGGATCTTACCTTGACCCACTTGACCATTGTTGAGGGGATTGACAGGGTGTCTTAGCAAGCCTGTGCCCATAGGTTTTGGTTTGCCACCGAGGGGGATTTCTGAAGAGCCATCGTCCGCTCCCATCATATCATCACTTTTTCATCTTATCTCCCGCTCATCTGTCCCATTCCCCTAGTCCGGGCATTAGGATGATCTATTCGTAGGGTTGCACCTTATCTCGTGGGAAGAAGGGGCTAAAGGCCCAGAAGGTAAAAGCAGCTGGTAAAAGATAAAAGCCATAAAAATGAAACCTCGAGGATAGGGGGTGTCATCATGAGCCAGCCTATTATGTTCATGGGTACCTAACAGCATGACATTGCCACTATCTAGTTACCACGCCAGGGCAGTGACCTTTGGTTGCATGGCCAAAGGAAAGGGGGTCTCATCACGAGCCAGCCTTATCATCTCTGTGAAAGTGCTTGTGGATAACACTGTCAACTCTAGTCACCACGCCAAGGCAGTGTCCTCTAGTTAGTCCTTGAAATAAAAAGAAAAAACAAATAAAGAAAAGAAAAGAATAAAGGCAAGAAAGGGCTTGGAAAAAATTGCATCCGTGACGGGTACAACTCGCCTTCTACAAAGGCACCCATAGGTAATATCATGCATCCCTGTCTCTCACTCTACCCGTATGTCTGGACATCCCTTATCCACATCACCTCGTTTTACATGGCTTGGATAATACCCCTTGGAGACTTTCCTTTCCTTATGGATACTAGCCAAATAAGGTGTCTTGTCTTTTTCTTCAGCCTTGTATTGTAGGTCTTTGTAATATCTTTGAGCTATTGGATGATATATCAGGGTTTTTATGCATATGTCTGATAATATTAATGATGAGATGTGGTTAACATTGCTATGATCCCTGTGACTAATGAGCCCATGGAGGGCGAAGTTTTTGATGTGCAGGACCATGCCCGACGGACAGGTACCATGTGGATCGGTACACGTGGGGAGATGATTAGTTCGGACCTCCATGGGGCTAAAGAGCCCATCAGATGGTTGCTGGGACCCCATCAGGGGCAGAGACAGGACAGTGTTTGACCGAGGTCTTTCACTGGAGAAGAAGAGGACGTTCCATCGGGGGCACTTTGGCTGAGCCAGACCTAGGGGGATTGACCCACTTGCAGTGGAACGTTGGCCCCAGATGACCCAAGACGTCACCAAGAGGCTTGTGATGTCATCATGGCAGATGGATAGGGTTGTTGGCATGTGTGGCAGCTTGGAAGAGCCCAAGGAGGGCTAACGTCTGGCTTCTGGACGCTGCACTGGCCCCAAAAGGGCCTAACGTCTCCCTCAGGAGGGCTTGACGTCTCATCTTTTGCTCATTTAGGGTTTTAAAAGAACATTTAATGTAAAAACAATATGATTTTTGTTTAAAGCCTTGTCGACTAATTTTATGACCTAAAATTTAATTAGAGGTCATGATACAGTATATATTGAGGAGTTTTATCCTCATTTTGACATAACACACAACTCACTCTCTTGTGAGATCTGATTTTTGCATCCTAGTTGGGGTATTTCATCTTTTAAGTGAGGCGCACTTGTTGAAGAAAGGATTTTCTTGGCATATTTGGCATTTTTCTTGAAGGAAGGTTTACAACTAGGGTTTGCATTGCTATTTCTTCATGATATGTAAGTGTATTTTCTGCAAAACTTCTTAATTGAATGGTTGTAGGTTTGTATTCTTGCATTTATTATAAATTTGTCGATTTAAAACCCTAGGTGACAAGCACACAAGTAGGTCCTTGTTTCATGTCCCCTAAAAGAGAAATATTCAGCCATTGAAGAAGGAAGGAAGAGCCTAGCCTTTGCTACACTCTTTTCACTTCTTCCCCTGTGCTAGTTGTGCTTTTAAAAGGTCAAGAAGGAGGAGACGTCCCAGGCCTAGGTTATCTACACCTAGGGCCGTCCTGCTTCTAGGGTTTGGTGATAGAGCCTTGCCATTGCAACACTCTCCCTCACCTTACTCTCTTGTCTTGACTTATCCTTTATGCTAGCCGTTTTGCCATGTTTGACCTAAGGAAGGAGGAAAGAGCACGAGGCCTTGCTTAAGCAACACCTGAGTGAGCCTCTTTCCCCTAGGGTTTTGATTCTAGGGCCCTGCCATTGCAGCACCTTAGAACCCTTCCCTCTTGTCCTTAGCCTTTTATCCCTTCAACCTTGCATCCTCTCCTTAATTGACTCCATCTACCCATAGGCACTGATCTTAGATCCACAACGTTGAAGTGACACTGCTCAAACAACTTCTTAAAACTCTTAAATTTGAAACCCTAACTAACTAGCTAACCCTAATTAGGCTGACGTCATACTTGTTTATTCCATCTTGACGCAACACCTTTTGTTGATAAGCAATTAGATGATGGTTAAAAGCATTTATTGAGTAAAGGATTGATTAGATACATTGTTGGCTACATCATCTCAATAGTTATTGATGAATTAATACTTTTCCACTGCTATATTGATAAACGTTGACATCATTGATATCTGTTGCTTTAATTGTTCACATATTGATATCAGATAGTTACATGAAGTACTAACCCATTGAATTATAGCCTGCGTATATTGTTTTGCTATTGTCTTGTTCCGGGCAGGTGTTCTCATTTGGGGCTACACTTCATTATTGGTTGATTAGCCGGACTATCTGACCTTGGTGGTAACCTGTGAGGAGGAATCTTTACTTTGACATTTATACTTTGGCCTCTTCAAAACCCCAGGTTACCGGGGACGTCTCCCCTGGGCTAACCTCCCTGAATAGAAAGAACCTCCCCGCTGTGGTGACATTGGGTGGGGTAGGTTCTTGTTACGCCAGTTTGGCCTCTATCTTCTAGCCATTTGACCTAGCTACAAACTGTGCGATAACAGTACATGGTTGGATGCATTTGTTTATGGTACAGGTTGGTGCATGGTTGATGCAGTTATTTATGGTACAGGTTGATTACAGATTGAGGTACAGGTTGATGTATGGTTCAGGTTTATTGGTACAGGTTGTTTGGTGCAAGTTTATTGGTACAAGTTTACAGCAGTATATCTCAAAGTGATAGTGTGACAGTGGTTCCATCATTCTACTTATACGTCAGGGTGGTTGGATGGGGCAATGACAGGTGGTTGTAGCCACCTTCCGGTTGTAGCCGGAGAACATAGGGGGTTGTAGCCTCCCTCTGGTTGTAGCCAGAGAATTGGGGAGTTGGAGCTTCCCTCAGGTTGTAGCTTGAGAAACTAGGGGGTTGGATCCTCCTTCCAGTTGTAGGTGGAAAACAAACGAAGTTGGTGCTTCCAATGAATGTAATTCTTCAAGACATATAAGAAAAAGCATTCCGTGGTTTTCTCCCGCTTTGGGTTTCCACGTAAAACATTGGTGTACTGTGTATGTGTATGATTGTTCATTTGTTCATTGCTTATTTACTCTATAGTTATTGGATGATAATGCTACATTGATATATCACTTGGATTATATGGTTAAAAAGGATTAAATTGCTCTATAACTGATTCACCCCCCCTCTTAGTAATCCAACAAATATCTCATCCATCATTCGCATGAATGTGGCTGGGGCATTAGCAAGTCGAAAGGCATGACCAACCACTCAAAGAGGCCTTCTTTAGACTTGAGGGCTGTCTTCCATACATCGGTTTGCTCAATCGACACCTGGTGGTAGCCTGACTTCAGATCAATCTTACTGGAAAAATTGGCTCCCTTGAGCTGATTGAGAAGATCATCAATCTGGGGGATTGGTTTTCAAATTAATGCAGCTGCAAGAGCCATTCTCCTGGAGGATGGCAAAGACCCTAGCTGAGATCTAGGGCCTCCTGTACAGTCCTGGGGTTCTTGGTTTGGGACCAAACAGTTAGAGCCATGGCAAAAGACCCTTGTGAGCGCCCCTAGTGTATTGCTGGGGTTCTTGGTCAGGGACCAAGCAGTTTGATGATATAAGTCCCTAGATGTGTTCCGGGGAATCCTTGCTCGGTGCTTGGATTGATTCTTGGGTGTGTACCATGGTGGATAAGACCCTAGTTGTGATCTAGGGCCCCCAGCTGAGTTCTGGGGTATCCTGGTTTGGGACCAAGTAGTGTTTTGGTTAAGTACCAAGTCGAGATGATGTGTGATCTTCTTCTCTCTCTGGATGGTCCATGAGACCTAGGAGCAGTTAAGAAGAAGGACATGATCACATCATTGACCTTCCTCCTATGCTGGGATGATAAAAGCTTATAAGTTATATCATGAGACCTTTGTGGACATTCTGCCATTAAAGAACCCCCCCCCTTTGACCTTGTTGTCTTTGCAACCCCTTGCTTGGGCCACGCCCTTCTTAATGTTTATGTTGTTTGGTTCTTTGCTAGCCGCCTTGACTTGTTGACTATTCTAATTAATATTTTATGATTAAAATATTAATTATTTAATTTGTTTAATTTGTTAGAGTTTAATCTAACCCTAAAGTTAGGGTTAATTTGTTGAATTTTCACTATGTTAGGCTCAAGCATGAGGTTTATTTCAATTTTAGCATTTACTTGAACCATAAACAAATGCAGCTACACCATTCACAATTGCTGCAATAACCAAGATCACAAGAAGAAGTACCATGCACAAGAACACAAGAAATATCTTGGGAAACCCTTCTACTTAAGGGAAGAAAACCCAACAATCCTTTGCTATATTCTCAAGAGAAGATCCCCTAACCATAAAACCCTAATGCACACAAGAGGGTGCTCTACAACCTTGAAACTTGCTCCCAAGAGAGGTGCACACTTCAGCCCTAGAAATGTACTTGCTGAAATTTCCAAATTACATGTGTGAATGTGTGTTTCCTCAATGGGGAAATCACCTCTATTTATACTAGACTAGACACAACAAGGCCGACCCCAATAACTCAGAAAATAATTAATTATAACAATAAACATTAATTATCTTTCACATATGGTGGGGCTGACCTGTACCCTTTACATCACAATTAGGGTTACAGGTAAGTCTTACACTTAGACAATATAGCAAGAGATCCACACCTCCACTAGTGCTCAGCCATTAGGGACATGTCCACCTGTGCTTAGCCATAGTGACGTCATACTCAAAAAAATCATATGGAGTACTACATCGTCTCATCTCTCACACAGAGGAGAATGATACACCCATCACATGGACACACCCAACCACTGGGGGACGACTCAACTCTCCAGAGGAGAACGATGCCCCAACCACTTGGGGGATGACTCAACTCTCACACAGAGGAGAACGATGCCCCATCGCGTGGGTATGTCCAACATTGGGCTCCCTCTCAGGTCGATTCAACTCAGTCACAGAGGAGAAGGTATCCTGGAGGATGTCTCACGAAGTTGCAATCATCAACACTCCCTCTCGGCTAGGGAGGCATTCTCCACCAGGCCAAGTCTCTCATGGAAGTACTCGAACTTTGTCCTGGCAAGCGGTTTGGTGAAGATATCTGCAATCTGCTCATGTGTAGGAAGGTGCTGCACGTGTACTGCTTTCCTCTGCACCATGTCTCTGATATAATGATATTTTATCTCAATGTGTTTCGATTTATCGTGAAACACAAGATTCTCAGAGAGTTTCACACAACTCTGGTTATCACAATGAATAATGGTAGGATCCATCTCATGATCAAATAAATCTGTTAGGAGCTTGCGAAGCCACACTACTTCGCGGATTGCCACACTCAACGCTATATACTCTGCTTCTGCGGTACTCAAAGCCACAGAGCTCTGTTTCCTGCTGCACCAGGAAACCATGGTAGACCCCAAGGTAAAAAAAAAAACCGTATGTGCTCTTCCGGTCCATTGCGCTCCCTGCCCAACCTGCATCGGCATATCCCTGTAATTTCATGTCTACACTGGAGGCATATCTCAGGCCATATCCAATTGTGCCTCGTAGATATCTCAATACATGCTTCGCTGCTATCCAGTGAATCTGTCTCGACTGACTCATGAACTGACTAAGTACATTCACTGCATAGCATATATCAGGTTTGGTGTTAACTAGATACATTAATGATCCAATCAGCGGTCGATATAAATGTGGATCAATCTCGCCTGAATCAGTAGAAGCATCATTCATTTTCTTCAAATCCATCACCATCGGTGTAGGCATGGATTTGCAGTCTGTCATATCGAACTTCTTCAATATCTCCACTGTATATTTTCCTGGACTCAGGAAAATCTCATCAGTCCTCTGCCATACTTCTAGTCCCAAGAAGTAGTGCATCATACCCAGATCCTTCATCTCGAATTTAGAAGTCAATGCTTGCTTACATTCAACAATAAGTCTTTCTGAACAGGTGAGGTATAAGTCATCAACGTACAAGACCAAGATCAAGCACTCGTCTCCAACAATATGATAATATAGGTTTGGATCAACAACACTCTTGCTGAAGCCCAGACTCATCAGGAATCCATCCATCTTTTTGTACCAAGCACGAGGTGCCTGCTTTAGTCCATACATGGCTTTCTTCAACCTGCATACATGAGATTTCTCGTCATGTATCACGAATCCCTCTGGCTGCAATTCTCGCTTTGTATTTCTCGATACTTCCATTGACTGCATGCTTGATCTTATAGATCCACTTGGAAGTTACTACAGACTTCCCTTTTGGTCTCGAAACAATATCCCACACATCATTCTTCAAGATGGACAGATACTCTTCTGCCATGGCATCTTGCCATACCTGCTGACCTGCTACTTCTCCATGACAAGAAGGCTTAGTTGCATGGCCAAAGGAAAGGGGGTCTCATCACGAGCCAGCCTTATCATTTCTGCAAAAATACCAGTGGGTAACACTGTCAGCTCTGGTCACCACGCCAAGGCAGTGTCCTCTGGTCAGACCTTGAAGTAAAAAGAAAGAAAAAACAATAAATAAAGAATAAAGGCAAATAAAGGGGCTTGGAAAGAATGCATCCATGACGGGTACAACTCACCTCCTACAAAGGCACCCACGAACAATACCTACCCCTGGTTTTCACTATGACTGGACATCCTTAGACCATATCACTTCATATACATGGCTTGAATGATCTTCTGTGGAAACTTTCCTTTTCTTATGGATATCAGCCCAATAGGTTGTTCTGTCTATTTCTTCAACTTTGTATAGTAGATCGGTGTAATGTCTTTGAGCTATTAGATGATATGCTAGGGATTTTATGCATGTATTTGATAAATTTAATGATGAGACATGATTGACATTGCTATGATCCCGAGGACTGATGAGCCCATGGAGGGCGTAGTTTTTGATGTGCAGGACCATACCCGACAGACAGGTACCAGTGGACCGGTACACATGGGGATATGATTAGCTCGGACCTCCATGGGGCTGGATGGCAGAGACAGGACAACGTTATGATGAGCCTTTGCACGAGAAGAAAGAAGGACGTTCCACCCAGGACACTTTGGCAGAGCCCGGCCTAGGGGGGATCACCCACTTCAGATGGAACGTTTACCCTTTGATGGACAGGACGTCACCCAGGAGAGCAGGACGTCATTCTGAGCGTGTGGCAGTGTGATGAGGCTGTTTGGCACGTGTGGCAGCTTGGAGGAGCCCTAGAAGGGCCAACGTCTGGCTTCAGGATGCTGGAAATGCCCAAAAAGGGCCAACGTCTCCCTCAGGAGGGCTTGACGTCCCTCTTTTTGCTCATATTATGACATTTTTCTAGCAATTAATGTAAAAACAGTGTAAATTTTGTAGTCAGCCTTGTTGGCTATTTTAATGACCTAAATTTTAATTGAAAGGTCATGGATTGGTATAAATAGAGGACGTTTTTCCTCATTTTAAAGAGAACATAACTCACTCTCTTGTGAGAGATTATCTTTTAGTCTTTTTCTTGGTATTTTTGGTGTTGGAAGTGAGGCACATCTCTTCTTGGAGGATTTCTCTTGGCATTTATGGTGTTTCTTTCATGGAAGGTTTACAACTAGGGTTTGATCATGCATTCTTCATGATATGTAAGTGAATTTTTCATGCAAAACTTCTTAAGTGAATGGTTGTAGGCTTAATTTCTTACATTTGCTATTATATTGCTATTATATTGCTGAATCTTGAAACCCTAGGTAGCAAGCACACTAGTAGGTCATTGCTACATGTCCCCGTGCTTGATAAATTGTTTTAGCCATTGATAAAGGAAGATATAGCCTAGCCGTTGCTACACTTATCTCCCTTTTTCTGAGTTCGCATTGAAGTATAGGTTGAAGAGAGGAGACATCCTAGGCCTAGTTAAATCTACACCTAGGGTTTTAATCTTCTAGGGTTTGAAAAGCCTTGCCCCTGCAACACTTTTCTCCCTTAAATTTGTACTTTGAAGCTAGCCGTTTTACCAAGTGTGTTTAGAGAAAGAGGAAGGAGCATGAGGCCTTGCTTAAGAAACACCGGAATGAGCCTCCTTCCCGTAGGGTTTTGATTCCAGGGCCCTGCCATTGCAACACTTTGGAACCCTACCTTCTAGTCTCTAAATTTAAGTCCTCCCGAGATCTTTTGCCCTTACTTTGACTCCATTTACCCTAAGGCATTGATATTCTTTCCAACGTTGAGCTTGTTGTTTGTAAAATCATCTTTCAAACTTTCAAATTTTGAAACCCTAACTAACCCTAACGCCACTAACTAGGGCTGACGTCATACTTGACGCAGCAAGCCTTCTAACTCAACAATTAATGATGACGTCAAGCATTTATTGAGCTATTGTTGATAGAAAATACTGTTGGCTTGGTCATTTTGTGATAGATATTGATGAATTGGTGATTTTTCATTGGCTAATTAGTAAAACGTTGACCTCATCTTATCTGTTATATTGTTTGTTAAATGAAATCAGATAATCAAGAAGTACTAACCTTTTGAATTATAGCTTGCAAATATACATATAGTATTGTTATTGTCTTGTTCCGGGCAGGTGTTCTCAACAGGGACTTCACTTCTTTATTGGCTAATTAGCCGGAATATCTGATACTGGTGGTGACCTGTGAGGAGGGAAAACTTTAATTCTTGACGTTATACTCTTTGCCTCTTCAAACCCCAGGTTACCGGGGACGTCTCCCCTGGGCTAACCTCCCTAAACAGAAAGAGCCCCCCATCGAGGTGACATTGGGTGGGGAGGTTCCTGTTACGCCAGTTTGACCCTTATCCTTTAGCCTTGTAACCTAAAATACAAACTGCGCGATAACATTTTGGCACCGTTGCCGGGGAACACTGAGTCAATCTTCCTCAACGACAAATCCTCTGGTAGGCCTTGCCTCAAAGACCTTTCTCTTAAAAGCTTACCTGGCGACTCCACTAAGACTTTATTCCCCTATTCTTTGATAGTTTCAGGAAAACTATCTGGCGACTCCACAAACCAGAAGGAGGTTCAATAACCCTCCTCTAGCTTTTAGAAGGAAGCCTCCTGCTAATTCCCCTGTTGTCAAGTCACTTTTTGGAAAGAGACTTCCTCTAAACATGTCTACTTCTCAGACCGGTACTACAAACCCAGTCAGCAATCAGAGACAATGGTCATCCACTTTGTTCAAGCCATTAGACATGTCAGCCATACCTGGCTACCCTAGGCAAATGCCACCTAAATATGAGAAGTGGTTGCCTAAGTTCACCGACGCAGATGCTACTAGTGCCGAAGAGCGTATGAGTAACTTCTGGGCATTTTTTCAGCTTCACCCCATTAGTGATGATGCTGAGGACTTGGTCATGAAGCTCTTCTCTGCTACCCTTTATGATGCTGCAAGACGTTGGTATCTTGGCCTGCCTGATGGAAGCATTAAGACCATGGATAGACTTGAGCAAATCTTTCTCAGAAGG
>JASDQU010014202.1:68592-100390 GCA_032191745.1 Picea mariana | reverse complement strand
ATTAATGAAATGAAGTCTTATTTCCGCTGCATCTCTGTGTTTATGTGTAATTCTGTATTTCATTGTGTTCCTACATAAATCCGGATCAGTACCAACGCCCTAGCTAGTTTATTTCCATTCTGTCTGTAAGCATATTTCAGTCATTTGTTATTAATGAAATGAAGTCTTATTTCCGTTGCATCTCTGTGTTTATGTGTAATTCTGTATTTCATTGTGTTCCTACATAAATCCGGATCAATTGGGGAGTTGGAGCTTCCCTCAGGTTGTAGCCTGAGAAACTAGGGGTTTGGAGCCTCCTTCCAGTTGCAGCTGGAAAACAAAGGAAGTTGGTGCTTCCAATGAATGTAATTCTTCAAGACATATAAGAAAAAACATTATGTGGTTTCCTCTCGCTTTGGGTTTCCACGTAAAATAATGGTGTAATGTGTATGTATATGATTTTTCATTTGTTCATTGCTTATTTACTCTGCATTTATTGGATGATAATGCTACATTGATATAACACTTGGATTATATGGTTAAAAAGGATTAAATTGCTCTATAACTAATTCACCCCCCCTCTCAGTAATCCAACACTATTTTCTATATTTTGCTTCTTATTATGCCATCATTGTTCATGAATATTTTGTAGTAAGATCATTATTTTTTTTCCATTGTGGTTCACGACACGAATCTCGCTACGTCCACAGTAATCCCCCCCCGAAATCTGGAGAACATAGGAGGTTCAAGTATTTCGATAATATTTAGCTCACAAAGAGAAGCTTGTCACATAGATGAGACTCGAACCTGGGTGGGGAGGAGAAAAATCCCCACCCCAACCAATTGAACTACAACCACTTGACACAGTAAGATCATTATTAATGTTATAGAAGTAACAATTTGGTATAGCCTCCATTGTTGCAATTACAAAATAATAATTTGAGACAAAGAATTTCCTTTATCTTACTGTGAGTAAGACATGACATTTGTTTTTAACGTGTTTTACTTATTCATAACCCTGATGTATTGTCTTATATGCATTCACTGTCCTTTTGTTGGATTCATCGTTGGCAATGCCTAGTAAATGGTATTTTCGTCATCTCGGATTTATGGATATTGCACTTGCCCTCTGCAAAGTAAGAGATTTTTTGTATTTCTTCTATTCTTCCATCTTTCATTTATCATATTTTGTGCTCTGAAAGATGAGACTCCATACCCAATAGATTTAGGCTACTAGTCTGAGAGGCTTACAACTATTTATTCGATATGTTGTCTTATTTTCTATGCCTTGTTTAACCTTAGTTTTATTATCTTAAATCTAGCCATTGTGTTTTTTATGTTCAAATGTTGCTTGGTGAGATTGAGAAGCCCATATCTTAAATTCATATGAGGGATCCCCCTTTGGATGGAAGGGCCAACTTACCAGTGAGAAGTTGGTTAAAAATGTGTTAGGCATTTCTCTTTTATAGCCAAGAGAAATCCCTAGTAACAACATTTTTTGGCATCGTCGTTGGGGACAGAGATACGAAGCTATTTTTTCCCTGGGAGTACAACAAAGATCATCTCTAGTTCTTGAGGGTGCACAAAAGTCAGATACACACATAGGTTGTTTTGGTTTTCACCTAGCGACTCCATTATCTAAAGATCCACAATGACATTCACTTGTGATTCCAATCATATTTCAAGACTCCACTAGTAAGAGAGTCATGTTGACAAAGAAATGAAGAATCATTGCAAAATAATAAAGTACCAAATAACAAAATTCTTTCAATTTATTTTAGATATACTAGTTAGTCATTTGCTACTTTGTCAAATATATTTAGAAAAATATTTTTTTGTATCTTGTTGATTCAGAGAATCATAAGTCCAAAACTTTATCCCAGATCTTAGAAAAAGAACCCTTGGTTTCTTCTTATGCTACCAAGTCGATGAATCTTTGTTATTATTTCCTTCTAAAAGTAATGATCAACCTTATGCATCAATGTCTTTTGAAATCTTTCTTGATCAAATTCATATTCCTCCATAGCCCAATCAATATTGCAAACCAATTGAGAATGATATTAATTTTCTACTTCCTTCAGTCTCCAATATACCCTGTGATCAACCTAGAAAGATTCACCCATGGTATTTAAACAGATATAAACCTCTTAAGTTTCCATCTACCCTTCATGATCTACCTTCCAAATTTTTCAAGTATCTTCCCACATTCAATGGAGAAGATGATGTTACAACATAAAAACACACGACAGCCTTTGAACACCTCACAGATTGCTTAGAAGTTCAATACAAAGATGTTTTCATGAAGATGTTCACTCATTCTTTAGTAGGAGAGGTCAAAAGATGGTTTAAATACTTACCAGTTGAATCAATTTCTTCATGGACCGACTTTCATGATGTTTTCTTGCATGAATGGGCTGAGAGAAAATCTCATCATCAATAATTATCTAAGTTTTATGTTGCGAAAAGAATGAATGATGAAACTGTTATGAAATTCAATAGAATATTTTAGAGGTTATTTTATAACTTGTTTATTGAGATTCATCCTTCTGAAGTAGCTGCCAAGGTATACTATGCATTATCACATCATCTCAATTTGGGTTTTTATCTCAGAGAAAGAAAGTCTCCAACGTTGGAACAAATGTTTATTGATGTTGAGGAAATTGAAAACAATTTATGGGCTTGTGGGAAACTTCTTGGTCAAATGAAAAATGAATATATGGATACATAAGAATAGAAGGAAGAAGAGGAACATGACAAATCAAATATATATTCTTCTTTGCTTCATATTATTGGCCGACAAGAAGAGTCTTTTATTCCAAATCAACAACATTTTAATGATTGGGAAGATGATTTTTGTATCAATTTTGTAGGTGATTTCCAAGGATTTATTGATGAAGAAATTGAATTAGATCTGAATTAACAAAGGGAAGGTAACAACAAAAATGATTTTTCACATTCAAAGGTTCCTTCTTTTATACATTTTCTTTGAAATCAATATTGTATTTAGAATGAAAATTCATATTGCTATGAAGAATGTGATAAGTGTTGAAAGAAAAGATTTATTATAATTGTGAAGATTATTCTTAAGAATGTGATAAGTGTTGAAAGAAAAGGTTTACTACAATTGTGAAGATTATTCTTGTGTTAGTGAAGAGGAATAATCTCTTGAAATAAGCTTTTAAAAATATAATAGTTATGAGCAAATTCATGAAAATTATCATATAGAAGCAGTTCTTTCTCCTTCACCTATTTATCAAAACCAAGACTATGTTTATTTTCTCTCTTTTGAAACTAATGAAAAAGAATCTTCTAAAGTTTCGAAAAGTAGGTTGTTGACTTCTTATTTACATGATAATCTTGTTGATTTTAATTCTAATAAAGCAATTCCTCAAGAATGTCAACAAATTCTTTTGTTGCTCTTGATTTTTATGAAGTTTATGATATACTAGAGCAACTATGTCTTCAGGATCAAGAGGAAATTGTTCTTGAGTTTAAATATCCAGTAGTGGTCTTGATGGAGTATGTATTGTCTAATAAGTTGAATGTCACATGTTTCATTGTTTTATCAGTTTTTGACCTAGAGGAACCTCCCCTCAATAATACATCAAGAAACATTTCACAAACTGAGTTAAGTCGTGTGTACAAGGAAGACATAGTGGAATGTTTATCTTTTATGGCTGACCAAGAGGAGGTAATTTTTCATATTTTTAAAGATCCTTTTGCAGTTTACTTGAAATCACCAGGTTGTGTGGATTTTTCAACACCCTTTCTCTGTGAGTATGAAAAGCAATTGCATGGTAAGTTGCACATTACTCTTCGGATGCAGTCATTACTAATGTTTTTTCTTGAACATTTGCAGAGAAAGAGTTTGTAATTTAATTAACGAAATGCTTTCATGATTACATTGGAAACATGATATCACTTGATTAAGCATTTCATGAATTTACAATATGATCAAATTGTTTATAAATAAGCTCATATTTGAGTATTTATTTTTAGTTGTTTTTAGATAGTGTTATTATTAGTTAGATTAGTTTGATAAATGAAACTAAACTCTATTGATTACTTACATTTATTCTAATCTCTATAGAAATGATAAGAATTTATTTATAAATAAAATTTCAAACATGTTATTTGCGCAAGTAAGGTGAAAATACTTTTGTTTCTTTATCATTATTCAAATGGTATATTTGGGGTAATTCCTCAAAACATGAGTTGTTATATTAGATGATAATTGATAGTTTGCTTGAGGAAAACTTGAAAGAACAAATAATAAACTATTATCATACTCATAGGAAAAGATGTGGTTGATCTTGAGAATGTGCTAATCTCAAGGTTTACGTTAACATGTAGACAGTTCTACTTAATTTATATTTTTAACAGTTATGATCCCATAGTGTTATTTCACACTGATTTCCCCCATCCCATAAAATAAATAAAGTATTAAGACATATGGAAAAAGGAAATTCATGAAAATGTTTGACCCCATCTTGTCCAAAAGAGATGATGAAAGGAAATATGTTTAAATGATTTCCCTCATCTCAAATTAATGAAATAATGTTAAATAGTGGGATGGTGAAAGGAAATTCAGGATTGGGGAATACATATATCTTCATCAGGGCTATGGATTTATGGTTGTAAGTGAAGCAATGTTTGTGATGATTGTTATGAACTGAAACTACATATAGTCCTCTTCAGGGTTTTCTATACTCTGATCCAACTGAGTTTTATTTATAAAAGTATAAAGAACTAATTTTTCTCTTGAGTTAAGACAATCATCAGTTTGAAATATAATGGTTGAGCTTGATTCTAATTAATTACCTTAGATAACTCATGAGTAGATTTGGATGCAGGAAATTCTTTAATAGCTTTACTTGAAATAAAAAAAGAAAATCAACATTTTTTGAAATTTGTAATTTTAATAATTCTAATGTTTCTAATATGATATTTATATTGAAAAGTGAGAAAAGAGTTTTGGTTTCAATTAGCTCCAGTTTAGGAAATAATGACTCCATTTCCAAATAATGAAGGGACTTAGTATGTTGTTCTTTAGTGCCTCACAGGGAGACACAATCCCTAGGTGGAGCCTAATGTTGGAACATAGAATAAATTCTAAAATAAAATAAAAAAATTTACAACATGCGTTTTAAATTTTACTTGAGTGAGGGTCTGGTTTGATTTATTTTTAGATCGGAGTATTTTGTGGAGTCCTTAACGTCCTCCCCTTAATGTTTCTTGAAAATAAAAGGTCTTCATATAAACTTCTCGGAATATTGCATAGGTTTGTTTTTGGTTAAATATGTTTTGAGTCCCCGGATGGGGTGCCATCGTGGGCCACTTGGCAGAGGGCGGATGAAGGGGGTGGCCAGCGGGGCACGGAGCCATGTGCCCGGCTCGTGCCCCACGCAGTCGTCACCCCTGGGTTTTAATGCGCATTCACAGCCGATGACAGGAGCAATAGCTCCATCCCCTCCGACCGACTCCATGTATCGCACTATGCAGCAACCTCTCGGCATTTTCGCTTTGTGGTGTGGTTTCGTCCAGAGCTCTGTGATTTTCATGGTTTCTTGGGCAATTCTCGTCATTTCTCTTGGATCTGCAGACCCTCTGCAGAAGCCGAGTCCCGCCATGCCTCGCCTTCGTATGCGTCCCCGCCGGGGCTCTCCTTGGCACCCACGGCGCCCCAGCATGTCCTCCTCACCCTCTGGTTCTGTTGTTCCAGTTCGGGACAACTGGGCCATTGTGGAAACCCTCTGGACTCCAGCTTGGCCTTCTCGCAGTGTCAAGCACTCCATCTCTCCTCCGCCTTCACGCAACAGCCAACCCCGCCATAATTCACCGGATCTTTCTACCTCTCTGCCGCGTGAACACTATGCTATACTCCATGATTTAGTTTTTGAGCTACGAGAGGGAGTGAGCGACCTGCAATTCCGAGTCCAGGAGATGGAGGGACGCCTTTCCATTCTCCTCCAGCTCTTGGCTACTCCCTCTCCAGTCGTTCCTGAGTACTCCAGTGAAGCCTCCGAGAGCCCCAGCGATTCTGTGAGCAGTCAGCAAACCGCCTCCACCACAGAGAGTCCCGTATCCGAAGGGAAGGAAGGCCATCCAAGTGCCACGACTCCTCTCGCGCAGACGACGACTTGTGCAAATATGGAAGGAGCAAGCGACAACGCAAGCTCGGCAATGGCAACAGCAGCAAAGGGAAGCAGCCTCCAGGTGCTCGACGACAACAACCGCAGCGCCATGGACATGCAGTGGACCGGCGGGACACCTGTCATTGAAGAACCATGGATTGGCACTTTGCCCGAGTATGTTCCAGACTACACTGTGTTTGTCCCCTACTTTAGTTCTGGTGGTTCCCATGGTAGTTAAGATTCTAGTTGTCTTTAGCATTGTCARAAACARTTTACACTTTTTTYTGGTTRCTTGATATCTATGGTTGGCTGAAYTGGTTTCTCCTCATGGAGCAGTTCAGTAATTACAACCAAATAACTCTGTTTATGTATTTTGGACCCTRGTTCTGAGAAGGACTCTTATATTAATACAAACTCTTACTTACAAAAAAAATAAATATGTTTTGAGTGATTTTTGGTTTTCATAATTTGTCATTTTTACTAATCCCATCATCTATGTCTCCTCAAGAGCTTTCCAATGATATAAAATTTGTCTTATTTCGGCTCCCGGATCAAAAGTTATGGCATGTTGAAGTTTTGTGTTTTTTTACTGTCATGATGAATTGGCATGATAATGTGGCAGCGCTAATCCACATAGAGAAATTACATTTGGTGTTTCCACGTCATCGCCATGTATCCTTACAATCTTTCCAAATCAACATTAATTACCACATTTCTTAACACATAACATATTTTTGTATTTAATTATTGTAAATATTATTTTATTTTTCTTTATATATATTTATTACCTATTTTATTATTTTTTATTTTATTTTTATTTTTATTTTATTTATTGTATATATTATTTTATTTATTTATAATTATTAATGTTTTATTAACCTCCAACTCATCTAATTTAACTTTAAATTATTTTAATATATTTTATATTTTAAATTTAATTAAGTGTTCCCTCCACCATGATCTCCTCACTCCACTTTTTACTTTATACACCGTATAAACACTAATTTCTTATTTCATCCCATGCATGTGGGATTTATAATTTTGATTTTTTAAACTTATCCAAAACACATTAATTGTTCACTAGTTTGCACATTGACAATTACATGACCCTGACTTCAGGAGGTTGTAACTCGAGATTCGGGCACGAAATCAGGTTTGTGAGGGTTCATTGGAAAGCTTAAAAAGAGGAGAATAGCATGGAACAATTTATTTTAGAAATATGCAAGATAAACATTCCAAAATTTTAACAGAAAATAAGTTATGGAACTAAAACAAACGGAGTTTTCTGAGAGTGATTTTAGGAAAAATTTAATAATCATAATGTCTTACGGCCAAGCCACACCAAATTGGTGTATGAGACCCCCTTGTTTATGGGACAAGGGACCCCCCTCCGCCCAACGATTTGACTGGTAAAGTCTACAGAGGTATACATACCCTACCCCCCTCTGGATTTGAACTTGTGACCTCTTAAGAGGAAACACATGTTCTTAACCATTAGGCCCACTCATGTTGTATTTAAGCTTATGGAAAACGATTTAAGCTTATATTGGGGATTTAATCTTTATTTTAAATTCCATTGCAAAAGTGATTTTAATAATTTTTAGAATTTGTTTTGCTTTCAATTTTAATTATGTTTTTAATGATAATTGGTTGATCTTTTGCAGAGATTTTGGAAGGATGTTACCACTTGGAGCTCCAAGATTTCTGAATTAGTGTTTCAGGAAGATTTTGCTCCCAAAATTAGAAAAGAATATCTTCATCAAATTGTCTTGGAACAAATCTCTATTTTGGGTGATTGAATTGATAATTATAAATAGAGAGTTGTATGAGAAAGAAAGGGGTTGGCAGCTTAGGAATACTTTTGGGATGCGAGGCTACATTCTCTGTAAAGCATGTGTGGTTCTCGTAAATATACTGAGTTAGTAAGCATTAATTTATTGGATTCATTGTTCATTCTTCAACAGAGTCTTGTCTCTTATTCTATTTTTTGTGTTTTGCTTCTTATTATGCCATCATTGTTCATGATTGTTTTGCAGTAAAATCATTATTAAGTTTATAAAAGTAACAATTTGGTATAACCTCCATTGTTTCAATTATAAAATAATCATTTGAGACAAAGAATTTCCTCTGTCTTATTGTGAGTAAGATATGACCTTTGTTTTTAACATGTTTTACTTATTCATAACCCTGATATATTGTCTTATATGCATTCACTATCATTTTTTTGGATTCATCATTGGAAATGCCTAGTAAATGGTCTTTTCCTCATCTCATATTTGTTGAGATTGCACTTTCCCTCCGCAAAGTAAGAGATTTTTTGTATTTCTTATATTCTTCCATCTTTCATTTATCAGCTTTTGTGCTCTGAAAGATGAGACTCCATGCCCAATAGATTTAGGCTATTGGTCTAAGAGGTTTACAACTATTTATTCAATTTGTTGTCTTATTTCCTATGCCATGTTTAACCTTCGTTTTATTATCTTAAATCCGACCATTGTGTTTTTTATGTTCAATTGCTTGGTGAGATTGAGCAGCCCATATCTTGAAGTCATATGAGGGAGCCCCCTTTCGCTGAAAGGGCCAGCTTGTCAGTCAAAAGTTGGTTGAAAATGTGCTAGGCATTTCTCTTTTACAGCCAAGAGAAATCTCTAGTAACAACAACAACAATATTTATCTATAACCTTTTATCCTTGTTCTATTGTATTTCTAGAATAATAAGCTTGAATTTCACCCATGGTTAACATATTTAAGAAATCAATTATTCCTAAGGAAAAATTGAATAATTAGACACTCCAATAAACATACAGGGTTATAGAAAGACAATCCCATAAGAATTATTTATGCAACTATGGTTGAAACTACTAGAAGATGACTTTTTCTATTGTCTTCATATAATGTGTATCTTTAATATATAGAGATTATGTATCGATACAATGATATCCATAAGCTCTTTTATAACAATGATGAGGCCTATGTGGAATCTAAGCAATGCACAGTAAAGGATTACATTGAGAGTTTAGCTTACTAAGGTCTTATTTTATTCATAATCTCTTTTATAACAATGATGAGGCCTATGTGGAATCTAAGCAATGCATAGTAAAGGATTACATGGAGAGTTTAGCTTACTAAGGTCTTATTTTCCTTGTTCTTCTTGTATATAATAATCCATGAATGGGTAATGAAATTCATGTTTAGATTTGCATATTAGGGTTGAAGCTTTATATGCATTTTGTGGTGATAAAATATTAAAATGGATGTGTACCAACTATTTGAGAATACCTGAGAATAAATTAACGTGTTTTATATGATAATCATTCGACAAAATACTTGAGAGAAAATTGTGGCATTCCTTATATCTCGAATGCTTGTACTAATATGTAGTTTGCATATTCATAATCATTTTGTCCTTTCATATTGTACAAATGGGTTTAGAATACAAACATTCATACCCCCATTATTGGGATTGTTCTGTACCATTCCATATATGTTCATTAGCTTCCCTAATGCATAAATAAAATTATTTTTTAATCCTAGACACATACAACTATGCATGTGTTTTACATCACTATGCTTGAAATATTTTGCTATATCTCCATGAATGTTATATATGTCTAAAAGTTTGTATCATTCTCGTCTACCTTACTTAGCCTTATGAGGTTCTAGGTGTTTTGAATGAAACATTATAATTGTTCTCGCAACATGTGTAAATGTATGTATAAGGACCATGTGGTGGGCTTGTCATGATAGGATTAATCATTGTAATCATTTATGCTTAAACATAATATATAAAGGTCCAAGGTAACCTAAGGGGCTATCAATCCACTAGATTAGGGGAAGAGGTAAGTGGGTCCAAGGGAAATAACTATAATCCTAGCTACCTATGCCTCCTAATATTTCCCTTTTCTTATTTACCATGTGTCTTATTCTAACTCCCTTTATTTTAATGCTACTATTGTTTATTTAAAAGGATAACTTTCATTTTACTGAAGACATGAGAGTGGAATGGAAGGAGTCGAAAGACTCCATCCTTTTAGGAATTCCAACTACCTACTATTTTCATGTGTAGATGCAAAAAAATGCAATGGATCTCCCTCTCTATTATCATTGATTGTTTTTTGGCATACATAGGGGACACACAAAAGGAGAACCATTCTTGTAGGCTATGGGGGAACATTACCATACAATCCCCATGAATGAAAATGAATAGAACCTTAATAATAAGTGTAGAAGAAAGATGGAAAACCATAGATAAGGAAAAGAGACTATAGTGTAGAAAGAGAGACCAAGATGAGTAGAGAATCGTCTCCCTTTTCCATGTAGTTACTAATCATTAAATATCCAAGAACCAATTTCTACTTGGATTGAATATAAAAGTAGAAAAAAAATTGGGCTCCTTTTACACATATTGAAGAGCACTTAGAAGAATAGGATTCATAAGGTATTGTGGAGTAGAGAAGGGGGTATCTTCTTGTGTTGTATGGTGCAATAGAGGGAGTGCCATGGCTAGGATGAATAGAATATAAGTAATAAAATTCTACAGTGAGTTTCTTGGTTGATATCGAAATAATTTGGGATGGAATGAGTGACCTGAAAGTTTTGAAACTATTTCCTTTCACCTTAGTGGTCTGATAGTCTAGCTAGGGGTTGGAATTCGCAGAGGATGGCCTAAGATTGGGTGAAAAATTACTAACACTTAGTAAGCTGCTTGGATTAGATTATTGATAAGATAAGTGTTTTATCTCTATTATGGGAATTTCCATATTTGAAATAAAGTTGTGTTTCTTATGAATAAATGTATTCAAATCCCCTGTATGTTTTGATGATTAATATTGGTTTGTATTGTAACTAAGTTGACAAATGTATGGTGTCGACAATCGCCGTGTTAATATGGGTATGATGTTGTTTTTTCTTACAAACTCTTGGGAAGTTAATCTATGTAAGTAGAGATTTGTTTCCCTAGTGGACACTATTTTCTTAGGTGAATTCTTGAAATATTATTGTCAAGTTGATGTAAATACTCAAGTAAATCCATAGTAAAGTTTTGTTTGTAGTAACTGTGTTGTGCTTTGTTTTTGGCCCTTAGGAAAAAATGTTAGTTACTACTTAATATTCGCAACAAGCCATGATGTCCATAGTTGGAGGTTATCCTTTCAATGGGTATCATCCTTTCATCAAATGAGTGTATATAAAGTTAAAGTAAGTGTTTCCATGACAACAGTCTTTATTTGTAACCTTTTATCCTTCTTCTATTGTATTTCTAGCATAATAAGCTTGAATTCCACCCACATTTAACGTATTTGGGAAAGCAATTGTTCCCAAGGAATATTTGGACACTTCAAGAAACATGCAGGGTTATAGAAAGACAATCCCACAAGAGTTATTTATGCAACTATGGTTGAAACTAGTAGAATAGGACTTTTGTTGATTGTCTTCCTATAATGTGTATCTTTAATATGTATAGCTTATGTATCAATAAAATGATATCCATAAACTCTTTTATAACAATAAGGAGGCCTATGTAGAGTCTGAGCAATGCATATTGAAGGATTACACTAAGAGGTTAACTTATTAAGGTCTTATTTTCTTTGTTCTTCTTGTATATAATAATCCATGAATGGGTAACATAATTCATGTTTAGATTTTCATATTAGGGTTGAAGCTTTATATGAATTTTGTGGCGATAAAATATTAAAATGGATGTGTGCCAACTATTTCAAAACACCTAAGAATAAATTAACAATGTGTTCTATATGATAACCATTTGACAAACTACTCGAAAGAAAATTTTGTCATTCCTTATATATTGAATGCTTGTACTAATATGTAGTTTGTATATTCATAAGCATTGTGTCCTTTCATAATGTGCAAATGGGTTTAGAATAAAAACTTCCATACCCTCACTATTGGGATTTGTTCTATACCATTCCATATATGTTCATTAGCTTCTTTAATGCATAAATAAAATGATTTTTGAATCCTATGCACACACCTATGCATGTGTTTTACATCACCATGCTTGAAATATTTTGATATATCTCCATGAATGTTATATATGTCTAAAACTTTGTATTGTCTAAAGGAAAGTGCTACAATCATTGGAATGAGATGCAAGGATTGACACCCATATAGCTAGGTTTCTATCATTCATTTTGTTGTAGTTTCTCACTTGGTTTCCCTCTAGAGAATTTAGATGAATATCATTTTGTATAACTAGAAAATTGGATTTTGAACTTATGATTACGTTTTATCAATGCTAGATTATGGATGTTGTAAAGAAAAGATGGAGTTGCATTTATAAAGCTTGAAGGCCAATTTCGTTTTCATGATTAGGGTGACAATGACTATTGAGAACCCACATCCTATACTTCATGTTAATCCCTAATGCTAAAGGGAAAGCTAGGGCATCATCAAGTTATTGCAATGGTTTTATGGATAAATATTTGTATGGGTTTTTAGCTTGATTGAAGGCTGGGCTAAAAGTAATATAATGATATCAATACCAGAAATGCAAGATCAAATTCCTATCTCATTGGCTTAGTAAATGGTAGTCAATATGATGAATTAAAAGGCAAATTGGTAAGGCAAGAAACATAAAATATGTAAGTTTTCAATTTGTCCACTCACATGAGAAATCTTTGATCTTAAATATCATTCAAGAAAAAAAAAAATATGTATTTAAATACAGATCTAGTAATGAACAAAAAAAACAGTAAAATCTTCACCGACTTAATTCATAAACAAAACATATCAAATGCTTAGCAAAGATAATATGCATTCAAGTAAAAAAAGATTGGAAATAGAGACAAGAAAGAAGGTCTAACCATCAGATAGACCTTTCCAATTAGTACCAAATGAAATAAGTCTTAGTGTTAGTACCAAATGAAATAAGTCTTAGTGTTATAAACTGAAACAGAATTTTCAAAATGCCACTACTCTTAACCTACCCCCTCATTTCTCTTTACAATTGATAAAATATATAGAAAGACGTTACCAAGCCTTGAGAGACTGGAGTTTCAAAAAGTCAACACCATATTTAAACATATCCCTAATTTCTAGGGTTTTAATTTGACTTGCTAATATCATGCAATTTGAAGGATTTTCTTCTTATTTCGATGACCAGCAGGCTTATCCTGATGATTTCATTTGATTTGGTGAAGATAGAGCCCAATCGGATGCCTGATTTGATGGGATTTGGCAAAATTTGGTCAAACTGGAACCTTCAACTTACTCTGCTTGTTGACTTCTAGGTTGTTGGAGCAACGTCCTCTGCCTATAAATCTGATTTTATTTGACTGATGATCATTTGTTTTCCAGGTTCCCTGCCACCTCAATAATTCGAGATTCTTGTCCTCAAAATCTGGAACAAATATTCCACTGCTACCATAAATCCGGAGGTGATTGTTGACTTGCAAAAGATGCTTAATTGTTGCCTGAACATCTGGAAATGATCTTACTCTGTTTTGAAATACTCTTTTCTCCTGGAAGTGCTCATTAACTGTTCCTCTCGGGCTTTGTAAAGATGAACTTCAAACTGGATAAAATAATAAATGGAACAGAAGAAACAATTGCTGCAAAATTATATAAGTTTTGGTTCTGTCGATGCTCCATTTCTCAGGCATTTATTTTGTGGTTTAATGACCTCTATGCGTGAAACATATTCTCAAATATCTTCAAGAATTGGGAAAATTGAGGTGAATAGGTGGTTCAATCCTAAGGGAACAAATTCAGGCACATAGCATATTAGTATTGGACCATGGTTCAAAATTTGAGGCTTTAGTGGGTGGGAGGGGATTGTTTTTGTTAAACACTACTAAACCCCTTGCTAAAACACCTTGTTTGTTGTGTAAAATTCATTTAATGAAATGAATACATATGTATGTCAATGTTGATAACAATTGTTGATATAAATAGTGGAAAGAATCTATTTTACAAAAAGAGGATTGATTGCTAGAAAAAAATCTAGGATTTTTCTGCAAAAGTCTACTAATTAAAAAAGTTTGCTCTAGTTGATAGATGATGAGTGTCACTAGAAGAGAATATGGAAGTTGAACAAAGTAATCATCGGTGTTGAATTAAATTTATTAGCATAACAAACAAAAAAGTAATCTTCCAAAATATTACCCTACATAGAATCTTACTACTTGTTAAAAGTATTGTACAATCTATTAGAACCACTACTTCTTTAGAAAATTGTTTATTTAGTATAAGTATGGTACACAAATATTTTGAGGGAAAATATCAGAAAACTCTATACCATGTGTGTCACATAGCCAAAAAAAAATACATCAAGCTTGTAAAATAAAAGTTACAAGTTCAAAACCCTCAAACATCATTTGGGCCTTGCAACCTATAAATGCACCCATAAAAAAAAATGTATAAAGTGTTTTTAATTAGAATTGAGTTGGTCAAGAGTTTAAAGTTTAAGGAGTATAAAAAGATTCAAAGTTCTAAATGAGAAAATTATAAGAAAGATACAAATTTAACTAAGTGTCAAGTTATCAAAAGATAGTTTCTTTATAAATCAAGGAGTAGAGGGAAATTTAATGTTCTAAGGCAACTCTTCACATGTCTAAAAATTGGGTAAGTTCAAGTGTAGAAAAATATATATGGTCCAAATAAATAAAAAAATAGGACCTTCAATCTCATATTAATACCTTACTAGATTCATTGTTAGTTTATCCATGGTTAGGACTTCCTCCATTTTTCTAACATAAGCCTTCCTTCTCACAATTAATCACTTCTAACTAAACCTGGACTATTTTCGACCCTTCTTTAACCAATTCAATCACTTTTTTATTTCAATTTAAATGTGATTTAGGTTGTTGGAGATTCCCTTTTGAGTTTACTTATGCCACCCATCTTTTGTTTTTAGGAAATTCTTCACATCTATAAAAATTGGCTAAGTTCTAGTGCAATAAAATTGCATATGGTATATATATAATTAAAAAATAAAACACTCCAATCTTATCATAATTCCCCACTAGATTCATTGTTGGTTAATCCATGGTTAGGACTCTCTCCATTTTCCCAACTTAAGCCTTCCTTTTCACAATTAGTCACTTCTAACTACACCTCGACCACTTTTGGGGCCTTCTTTAACCAATTCAAACACCTTTTAGTTTCATTTAAATGTGATTTGGGTTGTTGGAGATTCCCTTTTGGGTTTACTTATGCCACCCATCTTTGGTTTTGTGTGCTCTTTTGATTAGTTTGAATGGATATCTTTAATCCTCATTTATTCCTCCTTTTGCATGATCCAGTATGTGCATTTTTCCTATAAATTAGAAGTGCCTTTTTCCTATTTACTTATGTAGGTTATAGGGGATACACACTTGGAATGATGGAAAGAGGGTTCCCAACTTCCCTTGATTTATGGGTTGGTGTGTTTACTCTCCTAACAGTTATTTCTGTATAAATGCGCCTATTACATGAGCACATTTTTTTATGTCCAATCTAAATCAAAGCTTCTTATATTTTTATGGTTTTAGGTTTTCTTTCTTTACAGGTATTCTTGGATTTCTCTTCAATTTCTCTCACTCCATTGTCTTCTCTTTAAGGAGGCGATGCTACTAATTTATACAATTTTCTCTTCTGTTTTGGTTGTGTTTTGGGTTCTCCATCATATTTTTCTTAAGTGAGTTCATCTTGTGGAATTTTGGATCTCTCCCTTCTTTCTTTGGTTAAGACTCCATTCTGAAACTCCCTTCAAAGGAGAACTTTAGAAAGTTGTGAGAAACTTGTGAAGTATGAGGGGCATCTTTCCTCTAATGGAATTGAGGTTTCTATTGTCTTATTTATCTTTGATATTAATGCTCATGTTAGGTTTGGTTTCTAAGTTAGTGAGTAATATAAATTTTTCATATATAATCTTGTAGATCTTGGAAAACCTTGTTGTATTTTGCAGGTAAAGAGAATTTTAGATGCACAAGGAGGATTAAACCCCCTATTTCTTATGAGTATAGGTTTTCTACTATGTTTCTTATTTTTTTTATCTAAGTGGGAAAATGAATCATTTTCAAATTTTTAATCTAAGTAGACTAGTGTAGGAACCAAGAGTAAGAAGAGAATAAATCAGTTTTTCTTATTTCTTATTTACTTTGTTATATGTTAGATAACTCATTTATATTTTAAATCACTCTAACATAATGTAAAACATTTATCCTAAAACTATAAAAAACATAACTCAAATAAAATCCTAATTTTACTCTCTCTCTTACCTCTTTTCTCGGTTACTCTAAAAAATCAATTCGCAACTCCACACTTAGCAAGTTTGAGATTTAATAGGGTTGTTCATTTTATTTACTTTTGTTTCCTCCCTCTAATTATATTATATATTATAATGCATAAACCCATTCATTAACAAAAAAATATTACACATAAGTGTTACATGGAGTTGAAATCTCAAAAGGATAAAATTATATTGGATAATGATTGATTAGTTTTTTGTACATTGAAAAATGATATTATATAAATACATGAAATGGATAAATGTGATGCATGACCCTTGATTATTATACAATATATTTTAATGTACATTACATGTCATTATCCTTAAGGATTATTTATAACAAAATCATGGAATACATGAAATGGATAAATGTGATGCATGACCCTTGATTATTATACAATATATTTTAATGTACATTACATCTCATTTTTCTTAAGGATTATTTATGACAAAATCATGGAATACATGAAATGGATAAATGTGATGCATGACTTTTGATTAAAAATATATTTTAATGTACATTACATGTCATTCTCCTTAAGCATTATTTATTACAAAAATATGGTCATAGCTTCATTCTATATTGTAATATTCTCATGTAATAAAATGATGTTTTTGATGTGGTAATGAGATGATAAGATCTTTGAAGATTTGAATTGCATTGTCACATGGTTAAGGATTATTTATTACAAAAGCATGGTTATAGCTTCATTCTATATTGTAATATTCTCATGTAATAAAATGCTTTTGATGTGAAAATGAGATGATAAGATATTTGAAGATTTGAATCGCATTGTCACATTGTTAAATTACTTCTTTTCAAAATTGTATGATTAGACACAAGAATGAGATTTCTTCAATTACGATTTCGTGTATGTTTTTTATTATGACTCCAAGTTGTATTAGAATTATAGTTCTTTGTTTGTAATGTAGTGAGTGTCATATTTTTTTCAAAATGATGTTTTGGATGTAAACCAAGTTTTTGTTTGGAATAATGTTGGCACTTGTAAATTAATTGTTACAAGAGATGAGCTTTGTAATTAAGATGACAATATGATACTTTGTAACTCGTTTCTTGCTGAATTTTTGGAAGATATTTACATTGATTTGTCCACCAAAACAAACTTCATAAATAACAACACTTGGATTTTTATCTTTCATTGATTCCATAAAAGTCTATTTATCCATAGCTTGTTTCTTGTCAACCAAAATCAATCTCTATTCAACCAATGTTTCTTTATTGATTTTTGAAATTGACATATATTTTCATTTCAATCATTTACCTTCATTGAGAAAGGTTTGAATTTACTTTCTTAAACAAACACTTTCTTTATCTTTTGCTAATAACACTTTATCAAAATTAAAAAAAAAAAAAATCAAATACTTCTTTTTTAATTGTAATTCCTGATCAACTTGTTAAATATTTTGATAATTTGCTACTTCACTTTTTAAATGATAAATTTCAATCTTTTAATCACACTTTTCAAGGGATTATTAAAATAATTTCATGATGAGTTTGCCAATTCTTACCTTAATCGTACATCAAATGAGTATGTCAGGTTTACTTTCATTTTGACATAATTTCTATAAGAAATATTTTAATATTTACGATGTTGATTCTTCTCGATTTATAAAATATAATTCTACACTTATACACACGTACATTTAATAAACAATGTATGAGACCCCTTTTGTTTGTGGGACAATGAGCCCCCTCCATGTAGTGATTTGACTGCTAAAGTCTCTGGAGGTATATATACCCTACCCCCTGTGGATTTGAATTTGTGACCTCTTAAAAAGAAACACATATTCTTAACCATTAAACCTACTCAAGATATATATATATATATATATATATATATATAACCTACTTTAATATCTATTTTTTTTCTATCAAACGTAAAGACTTAAGAAACGTACTTTAATTACACAACACACTTTAATTTTATATATATATATATATATATATATAACACCTACTTTAATATCTATTTTTTTTCTATTAAACTTAAAGACTTAAGAAACATACTTTAATTACACACAACACACTTTAATTTTTAATATACATTACATATTTAGTTACTTTAATATTTAAAATATCTATGCATACAAAACTTTAGTTTAATTTTTAAAATATCTACACATACAAACAAAACCATACAAACAAAACCTTAAGTTAATCTTTAAAACATCTACACATAAAAAATTAATTTAATTTTTTTAATTGTGATTCAAGACCAACATCGGGTTTAGGTTCAATCCTTTTCACTAAGGCATAATACCCAAAGAGGTCATGGGATCCATCGCCAATAAGTATTGCAGATTACCAACTACTATTAAACCCGATGCTTAATATCAACCTCCATTTGAAAAATGAGAAATAAGAAAAGAGGGGGAAATCAATACCAATTAGCTTTTCTATTTGTAGAAAAATAGCATGTATTATTTTAGAGGATGCCTAAAGTATTATTTTAGAGGATGCCTAAATTTGTAGTTGCATGTTAATAATATACAACGTGATTTTGTTGACTTTATCCTTGTGTATATTAATTAATATCACACTCTTTTGTGCGGTTCACTACAATTAAGAATTTCAAAAAAGAAATTGTATTTCTAAGTGTTTTTTGTGAAATTTGTGGATTAGATATTTTTTTTTAAATTGCTTTTACATTTATCAAAGTGATAGTTATTCACTTCCCTTCCTTGTTTTCTTGTGCATTTGGGTGTATGTGATTTGAAGGTTTGGTTGGAGGTTTGGTTGGGATTCTTTATATCTGAAAAGGACTGTGGTCCATTTTCTTTCAATCATTATTGAGTAGGAATTTGTTTGAAAATGACTTTATCCATTACTTAGTAGCTAAAAGCATCTTTTCTCTATTTTAATTCACGAACACTATAAGAACTACCAACATTAGGTTATTAACTTCTTCTTTACTTATTTATACTTTGTGGTAATTGTGATTTTATCTATGTTTCTGGCATCAAATCATCTTTTGTTATTGTTTCACAATATAAACTAAATGGATATAATTACACACTTTGAAAAAAAATGAAACATCTATTGCATAGCATAGACTTGTGGTGAATTGTGACAACTGATGCACAAGAGCCACAAGGCATGGAGAAAATTAATGTTTGGATTAATATATGTGATTAATCATGGGCTTGTGGTGAATTGTGACAATTGATGCACAAGAGCCACAAGGCATGGAGAAAAATAATGTTTGGATTATTAGATGTGATTAATCATGAGCATTGATTGGGACTACCATTTCTAATGAACTAAGATTCCACATCATCAAAGACAGTGAACCAAGTAAGGCATGGAAAACATTTGAGAAGGTCTTTGTTAAAACTAATGACAGTAGAATCCGTCAATTGGAGAGTCAACTCATTCTCCTAGTGAGTTCGATTGTATAATACATTCTCTTTCCATGGTGAAGGATATGTGGCATCGTCTTGAGGAGTACAAAAAAAGAAGACATATAAGAAAATGGCTTCCTAATTTGCATGGGTTATTTATTTATACTTTTCATTCCACCAAATTCATGCTTGGTTCAAATTATTTGATCCTTTTTTGGATGATTCTTCACTTTATTCATTGCGGAACAAAATAAGATGTTGTCTTTGTGTTAGGTAGCTAGAGAGGTAGTACCAATTGTTAAGTACCTCAATAGATCTACAAATATACTTCAGAAATAACAAAGAATAAACTAAACCATTCACCAATAATGAACACAAGAAATAGTCAAAACCCTTGAGGTAGGGTAACACCATATATTATTCCTTATGGAAGAAATGCACTCCCAAGCAATACTTGCTTTCTACAACAACAATATTATTCACTATGCCTCAATGCATTGCTTACACTTATTTATGTAGAATTCTCTATCTTCTAGGAACATTCTAGAGAAGGAATCTTCAAGAAAGTCTATTTATTATATCTAACTACCATAGGGACCTTATATAATAATATAGTGCAGCTAGTCCACCTTACATTGAATGGCCTCCACTAATATTGCATAACCACATTCCCATTGAGTACCTCTCTAGGTACTCCATATTACCTCCCTAGGTATACTACATTTATATAGTGCTACAAACCACCTAATAACATTCTACAGAAGGAACCTTCTAGAAGTAGAACCTTCAAAGAATTCCTCTTACATTTATTATGTTCACGTATATCTAACTAGGAACATATTGCAAAAAATAGTTGATTTTTGTAGCTTCGGGTAGGTATTCTCACATGACACTAGGTGTTGGGCATGTGGGAATCATCTTGGGAACCACATCACACTTTCAGTTTGGTGAAAACCCCCTTGAATTTGGGTGGAGGATTCATGGGTTTGATGATGGGATTTGTGAGCTTGTGTTGGGGCTTCACACCCACAAGGAAAGCCTAATTTGATGTTGATCTATGGAGGCACTTCTATGTTGACCCCTAGGACTTGTATATAAAGGAGAGAGGTCATTGTGACATTACACAATCATGTAGAGTGTGTGGAGACATGATGGAGCTAGCATAAGTGAGTCTACACTTGTGCTAGGAGGCTTGGTGATCTCAGTAAAGGGAAAGTCTGCAAGGTGGTGAATCTAGCCTAGGAGAGAGAAGCAAAGAAGGTCGCACATGTGGAGCGGAATTTTTCATAAATAGGCAGTTTGTAGTGGGAAAAATCACCTATATACATAGGTCACAGGTGTGATGAATCATGTATATATGCAGGTCATAGGTACACAGGTCGCAAGAAGGTGAACTGTGTGTATATGTGGGTTGCAAGAGGGTGAATCGTGTATCTAATTTTCTAGAAAGCTACAGAACTGTACAGGATGACAAGTGATGTCAGTAGGTCGTATAGGTGTTCTACAACAGATTCATGGGTAGAGGAGATTTCCAGGGATATTGTTGAGGTTTAGTTTTCTAATTTGTATGGTTATTGGAGAACAAGGTTGTTCTCAGATTTGGTGACTTTGGAGGACAAGGTTGTCCTCATATTTTGGTGATATTGTATTGGCTGGGAGGGCTGGTTTTTCCATCAGGATTTCTAATGTTAACAAGATTACAGAATTGAAATTGTGCCTCGTGTGTATTGATGATTCATTTATGATATTTATGTTTCCGTTGCATATGTTTTCAATCAATAATTTTCAATGTAAAATTTTTCAGTGATAATAGCTAGGTTTTTACTATTAGTTCACTAGGAAGCAACTTTCAGATCTGAAAATTAGTCACATAGAGTTTCATGTGAAAAATGACATGGTATCATAGTTTGGGATATGAAGAGAAGGGGATCATCTTTGAGACACATTTTTGGATACAACACTAGAGGAGTGTTGTTCTTGTTATTGTTCTTGTTCTTATTCTTGTTCTTGTTCTTGTTCCAGGCAGGTCACAGGTGATAGCTTTGAGAGGGAGCTACAGTGACAGTTACAGGTGGCAATAGGTTAGATGTTCTCTAGTTTGAGACATGGAGCAGATCGTCCAGACAAGGAGTTGTGGGCTATTTCATCTCGGTGGTGTGGCAGGTTGGGAGTTTTGGTGGATTGGTGGAGAGCCAAGATCATTGTAGTATGTTGTGTGGCAGGTTTCCAACCCTATGGATGCACTTCCGATGAATTGTCAGGGTGATTTACGATGGGTGCATCTCAGGTGATTTGGCATGAACGAGATGGATTTGTGTGTATGTCGATTTGATTATATAGAGTCTTCATCTGGCCAGAGAGTTGCACATTGTCAAGGTACGACAGTGTATGAGGTATTTGACCCAGGAGGATGAGGACATTTTCGTAGATGAGTTGTGGTGGTCTAGAGTGTACTAGACTGAGTCTCCAGCCACGGCTTGGGACTATTCAGACGAGGACACGAGATCAGTGGATGTTTACCTTGGAGGATTGCATGGTTCTTATCCAGTGAGAGCCACCAGCACATGACAGGGGCACATGATTTGTTCGTGATTTTCATAGTGTCTGACTCAGGTATGTACAAGGAGCTTGGTAGGAGGACCAGGAATGTAGTAAAGGGATCTAGAGCAGTGGTATTTTAGATGGATTCAGGGGGTGTGTTGCGAATGGAAAATAAGCTATGGTTCTAGGATTTTGTTCTCAACCTCATGGATTGAAGAGTAGGACTATGCAGTGTTGTTCCACGATGGACACGTGTTCTTGCATGTTGAGTTGGTCTTCCTAGGTTTTGGGAACCTTTTGTGAAGGGGATCTGTGCATGAAATATTTTTCTAGGGTTTGAGAGGATATGGATTGATTGTATTCAGGAGGAGACTCGGTTGGTGTCCAAGGAGGATACAGATGGTTTGAGTGTCATGACTATGGTCATTTTTCTTCATAGTGTCCACACCGGAGGTGAAGGGGAAGAAGGCAATAGGCACCAGCAACAGAGGTTGATGATGTTGCAGATAGGTTCCATAGGGAGATCTTGTTGGTCTCCACCCTTTCAAGTACAATTTCCAGCAGGGGGGCTTGGTTAGTGGATAGCGAAGCATGTTTCCATATGATAGGTGCTAGAGAGTTGTTTGACACTTTCACAAAGACTGGCTCAGACTTGTGTGTGGAGCTTGGTACATGAGTTAAGCATTCAGTACAAGGATCTGGTATAGTATCATTTCAATTGGATTCAGGAGAGATATTGAGGGTATCAAATGTGTTGTGGGTGCCAAAATTCAAGAGGAGTATCCTCTCAATCTTTGAGATTGAGAGGAATGGATATCATGTATTGTTTTGCTATGGAAAGGCATTTTTTTTTTCCATATGGTCTAGCTTCATATCAGTAGTGGTTCTTGGAGTTAGGGAGGGAAACCTATATATGTTGAGGGGACAACCTATGGGTGTTATGGTCAGTAGGAGTAGAGAGAGACAGAGGAGGAGGAGCAGGTATCTCCATGAGTAGTGAGGCAGGTGGCATCACCATCAATATCAGCTCAGAGGGAGTCAACCCTCAGGATCTAGGAGGAAGGCGCAGCCTCCCAGGAATATGCATAGAATAGTGGACATGGAGCAAACAACCCCATAGGTTGTGAAGACTCAGATGGATTCAAGTTTTAGAAGGAGCGTGTAGTCTTAGAGTGAGCCTGATCTCAAGGAGAGTCAGTTGGCTCAGAAGGAAATATGGTCATCCAGAGGGATTTCCCCCTCAGGTTTAGATGGGAGAGAGACATCTTCCAGGACTAGCAGACAGGTTTCATGGGTTGAGGAGGTCAGACAGGAGATGCAG
The DNA here is from genome assembly GCA_032191745.1 of Picea mariana. NCBI lineage: Eukaryota > Viridiplantae > Streptophyta > Pinopsida > Pinales > Pinaceae > Picea > Picea mariana. The sequence continues at coordinate 76,824 of JASDQU010014202.1, read as the reverse complement.
GAGTGGTAGGCTTCTGAGATCTATGTACCTTCCATGGATGACCCAATTGACTCGGCAAGATTTGCTATAGTGATAGAGGAGGCAGCCAATCAGGAGATAGGATTTGCTTCTATCACAAAGGAAATAGCAAGTGAGGCAGCTTCGACATCAGGATTTTCTTCAGTGACTGAGGATGTGACCAGTCAAACATATTTTTCCTCGGTGACCGAGGATGCGACCATTCAGACATATTTTTCCTCCGTGATCGAGGATGTGACCAGTTAGACAGACTGGACAGTAGGTTTTTCTCCAGTGACCAAGGATGCAACCAGTCAGACAATTTTTTCCCCGATGATAGAGGATACATCCATTCAGATAGACTTGACAGTAGGAATTTTTCCTGTGACAGAGTTCACAAACCCATTTGCCACAGTGACAAAAGAGTAGCTAGACTAGACTATTGGAGTACAGATGAGGTGGCAGATTTAGAGCTATATCCACTATGTGCGAAAATGATGCATCCAGATGTTGGAGGATGGGATACCTCCCTTGCTAAGAGGGAGTGTTGATTTTGTAGCATCGAGAGACATTCCCACTTGTGGAGTGTGGTGAGAATACCTTCCTCGCTAAGAGGGAGTGTTGATTTTTGTAGCTTCATGCAAGTATTCTCACATGACCCTAGGTGTTGGGCATGTAGGCTTGATGATTAGCTTTGTGGTTTTGTGTTGGGGCTTCACACCCACAAGGAAATCCTAATTTGATGATGACCTGTGGAGGGGCTTATATGTTGACCCCTAGGACTTGTATATAAAGGAGAGAGGTCATTGTTACATTACACAATCATGTAGAGTGTGTGGAGACATGATGGAGCTAGCATAAGTGAGTTTTCACTTGTGCTAGGAGGCTTGGTGATCTCAACAAAGGGAAAGTCTACAAGGTGGTGAATCTGGCCTAGGAGAGAGAAGCGAAGAAGGTCGCACATGTGGAGCAAATTTTTCGTACAATACGCGGTTTGCAGTGGGACAAATCATGTATATATGTGGGTCAAAGGAGTGATGAATCGTGTATATAAACAGGTCACAGGTGTGATGAATCACATATATATACAAGTCACAAGTACGATGAATCATGTATATACGCAGGTCACATGCGAGGTGAATCATGTATATACACAAGTCACAAGAAGGTGAATCACGTATATACGTGGGTTGCAAGAGGGTGAATCATGTATATGATTTTTTGGGAAGGTATAGATCCATACAGGATGACAGATGATGTTAGCAGACCATACAGGTGGTCTACAGTAGATTCATGGGCAGAGGATATTTCCAAGGATATTGTTGAGGTTTGGTTTTCTGATTTGTATGGTTATTGGAGAACAAGGTTGTTCTCAGTTTTGGTGACTTTGGAGGACAAGGTTGTCCTCAAATTTTGGTGATATTGTATTAGCTGGGAGGGTTGGTTTTTCCCTCAAGATTTCTAATGTTAACAAGATTACAAAACCAAAATTGTTCCTCATGTGTATTGATGATTCATCTATGGTCTTTGTGTTTCCAATGCATATGTTTTCAGTCAATCATTTTCAGTGTAAAATTGTTCAGGGATAATAGCTAGGGTTTTATTGTTAGTTCACTAGGAAGCAATTTTCAGATCTGAAAAATTAGTCAAACAGAGTTGCATGTGAAAATTGACAACAAAAAAAAACCAAGTAAGCAAAAGGATCCCAAGATTGGTCCCAAACTTTCATATTTGTTTTGGCATAAACAAATTGAAGGAAGAGGAAAGAAGCCCATGAATAAATCCAATCCATATTTATTGTGGAAAGAACAATCATCTTGGAGATCGATGCTACAAGAAGTTTGGAGATATGTTTTCAAAGTTGGAAAGAAAGCATAATCAAGACTGGCCCAAAAATTTTGGTAAATATTATGCTTCCTCTGCGAGTATTTCTCCATATTTAATTAGATCTTCTTAATATCCTAGTGTTGACTGAATTGTTGATTCAAATCAATCACATCATGTAGCACAAGATGGAACTTTGTTTTCCCCTCTTTCAATTATTAACGATGGAAATCATCGTCATCGTTTTCATCATCACCATATATATATATATATATATATATATATATATATATATATATATAAGGGAATATTGTATTTGAAAATGGAACCATCAATTATGTATATTATGTACCAAAGTCAAGTGCCAATATTCTATTTGTCTATCAAATAACTCAAACATGTAATAAGGTTTAATTTTGGCTAGGAAAATATGTAATCAAAGAAAATTGTCATAATTTCAAGATTATATCATTTATAATAGTTGGTAAGGAGAAAAAACTCTACAAGTTTCATAAATTCATCCTTTGAATCAGTTAAGAGAATCTACTCTTGTTACATAAACCAATAAAATTAGTGAGCTTTGACATGAATGACTTGGACATTTGAATTACCAAAGTATTCAAATGATATCAAAATCTATTTCTATTCACGGTTTGCAATTGATAACTCTTAAAATGGTGTTTCTGAGGGTTATGTATTAGGAAAACAACATGAGGAAAGATTTGAAAAGGAATATATTAGAGAGCAAGGACACTTATGCAACTTATTCATGATGATTTATTCGGTCCGATGGAGAAGTTCTCACATTACAAATCTGTGTATTTGTTTACCTTTATTAATGACTTTTCAACGCATACATGATTTATTTTCTAAAGCATAAAAGTGAAGTCTCAGAAAAGTTAGTTTTCAAAAATCTTGTTGAGAATCAATCTAGTCACACCTTTCAAATACTTAGGACGGACAATGGAAAATAATATGTTAATAAATAATTTAAGGCATTTTTTCAACACGCATTGCCTTACACTCCATAGAAAAATGGTGTAGTTGAGCACAAGAACATAAACTTGATGGAAATAGCATGGTTTATGATGCATGAAAGATGCCAACATACAAACCATGCAATTATGGCTTAAGTTATGCACATTATTTATCCCCAAACCTATGAGGAGGCTGGAGATAAGCAAGAGCGGTAGAATGTTATGCTAAATGAATACCAATCCTTGATGAAGGACAAGACTTGGGAGCTAACCACTCTTCATCCAGGGAAGAATTTGGTAAGCTATAAATGGATCTATAGGAGCAAGTTCACAACTTGATATATAATTTTTCATGGATATTCCACTAGAATAGTTGATCACAACATATCCTATATTTTTTGGAAACTCTTTGTTATGCAGTTTTTACTTAAGATTAAGGTTTAATATTACTAACTTAGTGCTCAAAATACTGAAATAAGTTTAGACTAAAATAAAAGAAACTAAAACAAATACCACACCATCTACACAATGAACACAATATGTACTATAGGAAACTAGAAGGTGAGGAATGTGCCTTGATTTTTTATTCTCAAATATGAAATGAAAATACAAAGAAACGTGAACTCATTATGGAGTTTCCACTAACACTTTGGCCTATATGGATGTTATAGGGTCTTCTACTTCATTTTTTCTAATCGCAATATCCCATGCCCTTTCTCTGCTCAACTATGGAACAAGTAAATCGATACAACAAGAATGAAACCCCTTCCTTTCCTAGTAACCCAATATTAACATGTCCTAATAGCCATCTAGAGTTAGATTTACAGTGTTTGCATACTTCAATTCTCAATTAGGATTAGTTTTTTGAACCCTATAATAGAATTGTTGAGGGTCCACATGTGTGATTATTAGGAGCTAATGTGGTACCATGGTGGTCAACATCATAGGTCAACTTGTAGGTGGAATGATTTCATCTTGCGAACTACAACTAAGGTGATATTTACACCATTGGAAAGCTCCTTACGTGTAGAATAGCATCAAGAGGCTATGAAATAAGTCTACAAAATTTTGACCTGAAAAATAATCATTTAATTCCCCAAATAGGATCCAAAATTTTCAAGACCACAAATCACTAAAATAGGACGTGCCCATGTAATGGGCCCTACAAGTAAATAGATCCAATGTTTTCCACTTAGAAATTACCAAAATAAATGACAATTTACATAGAGATCCATTTCCAATCATATCTCCCAATTTTGGGAATATTTTGGTCCCCAAAATATTTCACTGAAGGAGGTGAGGAAATTTTTCCTCTACCTTCTCCCTGGAATACCTAACCTTGCCTAGAATTTGTCCTCTAAACCCAACTAGCTAGAGTGTTGAACTAATGCTTATACTGAAAGGGGGGGTGAATCAATATAAGATCATTTTTACTTTAAATGACCATTCATCAATTGTTCATTAACTTTGAAATATTAAATGCATTTAAACTCAAATCGTAGTACACAAATTTTAATTTGGAAACCCTTGTGGGAGAAAACCAAAAAAACTTATCTTTATAAATGTTTGCAGGCACCAACCTACTATTACAAATTTTATATCCACCAACCTACTAGAGACAACAATATCTTCAGTTGAGCACCAACTCAGCAAGATATCGTGTAGGCACCAACCTATTGGAGACACCAATCTCCTCAGTTGAGCACCAACTCAACAAGATATTGTGTAGGCACCAACCTACTAGAGACACCAATCTCCTCAGCTTAGTAAGACTTGTATAGGTACCAATATAAGATATTCATACATAGAGTACTTTTGACTTCACCTGCATGCTTCATACTTCATTCATTTCACAGCATCATCATACCCTTAACTTTCATGCTCCAGAGCCTCTCCTTGCTTCATACCCTAGACGTAGCTTCAAACCCTAGTCAAATTTATCTTTCATTCCTTAATGAACCTCATATCATCATTCCTAGAATATAATTCCATATTGTAGCATCACAACCTTAAAACAGTGCACCTTGTAGCATCATAGACCTTAGTTCTTCATAGTGCACCCTTAAAACTCCAACAAAACTCCTCTTGCACACCTTTATACCCCAAGAATATTCCCAAGCCCCTTTTGTGCACCTTGGATCTCTTTTGTGCACTTGTACTTGCTCTTCTTTCTTGTATATTCTTCAAATGTGCACATATATCTTGTATTTATTGTGTTTATATGTTCACTTGTGGGGTCGACTTGTAAAAAGGGTTGGGCCGACCTGTACTTTCTAGTTGGGTCAACTTGACAATATCTTTCATATTTCTTCATTCCTATGGAGTTATAGGGAGTGACATATATCATTGGAAAGGTATCGGAATAAAATTTTCAACCATATATCTTATTCTCCCATTTGAGCTAGGTCTTCAAAATAAAAATTCCTTCAAATATAGGGTATCCAAACTGAGCATCAAAAACACAAAAACAATATTTCCAACAATATCCATCTTACAATATTTATCTTGGACATATGTAGTCTCCCCTTGTCTTTGACATAAATGAAAAAAATATTTCCAACAATCTCCCTCTTTTTCATTGATGGAAACTCTTATTCAATTATGTAATACTCTCCATGTTTGCAACTCTCTTTGTCTTTGCAATTCTTCCTCTTTCTGCAACTTCTCCCCCTTTGACTTCAATGACAAATGGATGCTCCCCCTAAGCTTATGCTTCCTTTTACTAACAAGATGAGAGGGATATCACTCCCAACTTTTGTTTAAGATATTCAAATGTGTCTCTAGGAAGGGGTATGGTAAAAATAGTTGCAACATGTTCTTTGGTGGCAATGTATTCCATCTTTTGTTTACTTGTCCCATACAACATTTTTATCCTTTGACTTCAACGAGAACACATACGTTGCTCGAGGTTATGTCTATATTCACCACTAATATTCATGAACCTTCTTTCCTTATCTCATATCCTTTATAATGAAATGTGAGATTGTAACCTTGATCATGCATTTTACTAACACTTAGAGGATTGTGTTTTAACCCTTCAACATACATGACATTATGTGTTTTAGTCTTTCCATTATCAAGACTAATGGTACCTTTTCCAACTATCCTTGAAGAAGCATTATCCCCAAAGGTAACACTACCTTCCTCTTTCTTCCTTTAGGGTGAGAAATTTGTTCTAATTCCCTGTCACGTGTTTTGAACATCCATTATCAATGTACCATTGGCTTCCTTTGTCTTGAGTATACATTGCAAGTCCACATTCTTCCTTATTTGGTTCTTCTTGCTTCCTTTTCCACACCTTTGTGTATTCTTCTCTATGCTTGGTAACATCATATTCTTCACTATTTTGCTTAGGATACTTTATTATGTTGTTTCTACAATCACATGTTAAGTGCCCATAGTTATTGCACTTATAAAATTCAGTATTGTAATCAAGTAGAGGAGAAAATGAATTGTAGTTTCTATTAGCAAACCCATGAGGACTTTGTTGAAACACTGGCCAATACTAAGAGGGGGGTGAATTAGTATTGCTTCTTTTCCAATATTTAATAATAATTAATTATTAAACTTATTAATCACAACAATTGATCAGTAGGAATGTACTGAAAATAGAAATTAATTTTAACAATCACAAAAAGTACAAGTTACAATGTATAAGAGACACCAATATCTCTTCTTTTGAGCACCAACTCAAGGAGAAACCAATTCCTTCCAATCCCTTGTTTAGAGAACCAACTTAAGGAGACACCAATCCCATGTTTACAACATCAACACCCTATTTAGAGCACCAACCCCTGTTTAGAGCACCAACTCCTTGTTTTAGGCTTCAACCTGTAGAGGACAAAAATCCTCCCTTTATCCTCCCTTCCACCCTCACTTCATGAGCATATTCAATTTCTTACTTGGACTCTTATTTTGTTTTGATCTTCTGAATTGGACCACAGAGACACTTTTCTTCCATCATATGTGTTTGCTTATATACTCTTTCGAAAGGTGTATGATATTGAACCATTGTGTCTCTTTGTAAGATAAACAATGAATCAATGTCCCTTTTCATTAATAACAATAATACTTTAATTGAATTTAGAACCTAATTTTTCTTCTGTTAATCTCAAGATTTTGGCTTTAATTTGAAAGGCTTCAAATCCCTTGTAAGTTTTTTCAACGTTTATCTTCTTATGTGTCAAAAGTCTTGTAGCAGTAATGGAATGGTTGGGTGCTTCGATCCAAGAGGTTCTATTTTTCAACTCCTTAGATTTTAAACCTCTAATTGATCTAAGATTTTATGTAATGAGGGGAATTGTGTAGGTAAATTGTCTTGTTGCAAAAGGCTTGATGGAATTGTTCAATAGGCATGTCCATATTGTTAATTCTTCTCCCGAGGCCATAATTTATTATTTAAAAACTTAAACCATGTTTTCTTTTGTTGCAATTTTTCTTTTAAAAAACTCGGAGGAATTAATTAAATTCGCACTCTAATTAGTTCTCAAGTGCTTCTCTTGTACTAACATGGTGGATGAGTGCTCAATTCGTGGGTCCTTTTCTCATAACACCAAATCGTGTGACCAATAGTTGATAAACAAGGCCCAAAAACTAGTTTTGTAACCTAGCCCAAAGACACTCCTTTAATTACTAGATGACCACACCCTTATAACCAGGAATTAACCTTGTTGGCACTTTAACTCATTGCCACTTGTCATGTGACCTCCAACTGTGACCAAGGGAGAATACATATGAGGCATACTACTTTCTCCATATGACCAAGTGTTGTAACCATGGGCTGGAACCATAGGCTAAGTCCCGTGGATGTGAAGTTGGTGGTTTTAAAAACTATTGTTGAGAATATCTGCGGATACTTTCTACCTTCAAAGGTGGTCTCATTAAACCACTCTGTGGATGGCGAACCTTGTGTTAAACCTCGAGTACTTTTTCAATGCGCGTTCAATTTCAGTCATCGATTTCTTTCCCTTTGATCTTGATCTGACAATGCAAACTTAATCTTGTGTTTCAATGGATGATCTTATGCTTCAATCAAATCAACGGTTGTGACTTGATCATCAATTGAGTGGATGGTCAAGGTTTGTCCACACGTTTTAAACAAATCGATGGTTGGGTCTTAATCAATGATTGATTGGACGGTGCTTATTCATTTTGCATTTGAAATATGCACTCAAATTAATCCCAACCCAAGATGTGAAGGAACTTCATGCTGACACATGGATTATCAAATCTAACATAAAACTATTTTCGATTATACCTTCTACATTAGCTTTCACGTTAATTTCAATGTGAAATAGATTTAGGGTCGTCTAATCATACTCTCATTTGTTAATGTTTTATGCTGATATTATAGTTCTTTGCATTTCATAAAGATAAGAGCATAATAAGCACAAGATCACTGAGAAATACACATCCACAATAGACACGGCATTTA
>JASDQU010014202.1:49244-68542 GCA_032191745.1 Picea mariana | reverse complement strand
TTGTCCACACGTTTTAAACAAATCGATGGTTGGGTCTTAATCAATGATTGATTGGACGGTGCTTATTCATTTTGCATTTGAAATATGCACTCAAATTAATCCCAACCCAAGATGTGAAGGAACTTCATGCTGACACATGGATTATCAAATCTAACATAAAACTATTTTCGATTATGCCTTCTACATTAGCTTTCACGTTAATTTCAATGTGAAATAGATTTAGGGTCATCTAATCATACTCTCATTTAATTCAACGATCAACATTGTTGCTAACTGTCAGTCCATATATTTTTAGATTTTTGTGGCTTGGTCTAACAATCACAGTGAATACTCCTATCACTACTTTGTTGCTTTCACACACCTATAACATTGATAGGAGCGTCAATCTTTTTACAATAAAAAGGGAATGATTGCAACCTTCAGTTGCTCAAACCTTGTATCAAGATAAAGATGCAAACTCTCAGGTAGATTAAGATCATGTTTGTCTTCTTTGATCCCTGTATTTTTTAATTGACTAGGTGATTACAAACTATTCCACAAAGTGATTGATGCCCATTGGGTATCTTTCATAATCCTTCATGTATTCCTTCTTTATCTCTTCAATTACTTCTTATGTGAATGGATGCTCTGGCTTGTATTGATCAATTTTTAGGCATGGCACCTATTAGCAATAGAATGACCATGTTCATGAGAGCCAACAACTCCATATGCAATAGCCCCATCGAGTTAATGTTTTTGCAGAGTTCCCTTGCAACTAGTGTAGAAAAGTTCTTTTAACAGAGTTATAGTCTGAACCATATTAACCATAACACCATGTCCAACATTTTGTCTTAATGACATACCATATTAGCTATTTGTAATGATGACCATATTGATTCACAACCTAATGGAAAAGAGCATGGGCCTGACAATACAATTTATTCATTAACCTTTTTTACAACAGTGCTACCTTTGTAACATCATGTCCAACATTGAGCATATGCCCCCCTTTGACATCACTTCCAACACCATGTCCAACAAACTTATGGTTTTGTTTCTCGCATAATCATCCTTTAAGGTTTTGTAAGGACCTCTATGTATTCTTGTATAATCTCTACAATCTATTTCTTTATGACCAAAATTATTGCAAGAAAAATAGTAGCCAAGGAAGACATTCTGATATTGGGTTGTGAAAGGACTTCTTGGTCAAACAACTCTTTTGAACTCATTCTTGTTGTTCTTGTGAGAAGAATCAAGTTTTTGTTGGTCATCATTTCATTTCCTATTGTTGCTTTCATTATTTATGGATCCTTTAAGAATAGCTATTAGGATTTTCTTCAGGAGTACTATGATTCTCATCATAGCCAAGACCAATCTTGATGAATGGTGACCTTTGGCAACTAAGGATATCATTTAAGTTTCAGTTCCATTTTCAAACTTCAACTCACCATTTGATTTCTTCAATTCATCCTTTAATGATACAAATTCGTACTCTCTTTGAGCAGACTTTTCACTACTTCTTCTAGCCAAATCTTCAGGCTTATAATTATCTTCTCTATTTCTTCAATATCATGATCCTTTTCATTTTTTTGAAATTTATCCTTCTACTTTATATTCTTTTTCCTAACCCTGCCTATTTATTCTAAGGAACTAACAAGTTCTTCTTCAAGATCTTTTTCTTTTAAATATGGATTTTCTTTCTAATTATTTTCATTTTCTTCATCAATGGGCTTTGTTTTCGTGGTTATGGAGAGAAATTACTCTTCATCGTCATTGTCTTCCCTTTCTGCATATGGACACTTAGCAGCAAAATGTCCTATTCTACCACAATTAAAGCATTTTTAGGGTAGCTTACATTTGTATTTTCCAGGTCCTCCTTTTAGCTTTCTCAAAAATTGTGTTTTCTCTGCGTCTGATTCGCAATTGTAAAAATCATTGGATCTCTTTTTATAAATGTTTTTTTATCTTGTCCCAAATATGTTTAGTTGATGTACACTACATTACCTTGATAGTATCATAATCTAATAGGTCACTCAGGATGACATCTATTTCTTTTGTGTTGTTTTCACTTGACACCTTCCTAGCTTCATTTGTATAACCTCTTGTGACTTATTCCCAAATACCGAACCCAAGGGCCATCAAATATGTCTTCATTCTTATACTCCATAATGCATAGTTTGTGCACCTCATATCTCTTTTGTTCACTTTTACTTGGTCTTCTTGCTTGGATACTCTTGAAATGTGCACATTCATAGTGTTTCTACATTCACTTATGGGACTGACTTGTAAAAATGGTTGGGTTGACATGTATTTTAAAGACAAAAATTACGTCACATTTGCATTGCTTCCTTTGATGGATGTTGATTACCAAAGGAGTGTTTCCTTGACTTTTAGCTCAAAAAATTTGCTTAGCTCTAAACTTGGTCCTTCACTTAATCTGCACCAAGACATCATGGATCTTTTTACTCATATTGTCCTTCTATTTCTACTTATTGTTATGAATGCCCAGAGCTTCACTAAATTTGTCAATCAATTTATCCAAAGGATCCCTAGGAGGATTGATTTCCAATGGGCAAAGGTATTGTTGGGGTCCCTTCAGCAAGTGCCTCATTTCTCCAACTCAAGAAATTTTAAGTGCACCCCATTTCTGGAAACTACTTTCTTTACCATCTCACGTCCCTGTCACTGCTTAAGATCCTTGCTCATTGCTAGATTGAAGGGTCCAGGAATAATCTCCAAAGAGAGTTGACCAGGTAGCACACCAAATCAAGTCTAGCCAAGGCCTCTCAAAATTAAGATTAAACCTTTCCAAATCTCCATAAGCAAGGAAAAAATTCAAACTTCAAATATCAAGAAATACCATGCTAGACCCAACAATCTATCTCTATTTTTCAACCAACACCTTATAGAAGCCTATATTTATAACTAATAAATATGCCCAAGAATGATGATCATGACAATTTCTATCATCAATCCCTATTGTACCCTCTTTGTCATCATTGATTTACATCATTTTGTCCCCTATAGGTTGAAGGTTTAGGTTGAAGGTTGATCCAAGTTTCATCATCATTACCTCTTATCTCCCTATGAATTTCTTGGTTAGAGAAGCTTTTGGAGTATGTTACTTTTAGACACCAATGATTAAGTATAGTTTTATATTTAGACATTGTCATCATTGATTTACATCATTTTGTCCCCTATAGGTTGAAGGTTGATCCAAGTTTCCTCATCATTGCTTACCATGATTGCCTCTTATCTCCCTATGAATTTCTTGGTTAGAAAAGCTTTTGGAGTATGTTACTATTGGACACCAATGATTAAGTATAGTTTTATATTTAGACATTACAATTATGAAGTATTGTTTTTATAACTGAAATAGTAAAAATGATTATATTTAGATCCATGCCAGGTCACACATAGATGATATAATCAAGGGATTTGTCATGAATCCATGTGCCTCCAAGATCTATTCAAGAAATGGATACTAAGACAATTCTAAAGGATATGGTGATTCTATGAGAAAATGTGTTGGGGACAATGGATACAAATGCAAAACTAAAATTGAAAGGTTTCAATAGTTATGAAGAGAGGTTTTGGAAGTGAACAAAAACAAGACACTTACATTCCTTATTATATTTAGGAATTATGTTAAATAATACAACCCAATCAAACAAGAAGAGGTTGTCAATAACCAAACTTATAACATATTATAAACTTCCTCATAGAGTATAGATTAACATGAAGAACCTAGTAAACCATGTTCAACATCTCAATCATCAAGCCTCATGCACAAAAGCCATTGCTCAAATGGGTCTTCCAAGTGTTTATTGGAAAAGTCAAAATTACAATAATAAATAACACATCAATGAGAAGCATAATTCCCAAACCTGTCAAAAATAAAACTAGATATATCTCTCATATACCTATGTCAAATAATCAACACAACACAATACTATGATATATTAAATCGTTGCACATTTGAGATTGTTCTCTCTACTTTGGGATGACCTTTGTGTTAATACTATGATATATTAAATCGTTGCACATTTGAGATTGTTCTCTCTACTTTGGGATGACCTTTGTGTTGCAGGGTCATAGGGAATACTTTGGTGCAGTCACCGAGGCATGTAGGGTCACAATATTCATGTTCATTCATGTTGTGCAATCCCATTATCATTATAAGTGTTGTTTAATGGTGTACAGTCCAATTGTCACTGTAAGTGCAATTCAATGGACTGGAAAGCTCAGGAAACAAATGTACATATTGAGAGTGACGAATATGCATGGATAATATAAAACCCGACAATATCATACATATAGTCCATGGACAAAAACCTAGCTATAAAAGCAAGTTCAGTATAATAAACTTCCAAATTTTCCTAAAATACAACCAATTTATTGAATCAACACACAAGTGCCTTAACAGTTTCACCACGCCTTGAGACAACCTTGTTTCTAGAAGAATAAGATTTGGACCTCCTCACTCTAATTTGGCTCCTTACAAGTTCTAAAATTCTCTTATCAATTTCAAAACAAGTCTCTCAAGTATCTTTGAAGTTCCATGGAAATATAAAAAACTATTCTCTAATAAAATAAACAATCTACCTAACATTAACCTTACACACAGATGTCTAAAATACCAGTATAGGTCCATCTTAACCCTGGATCTATCAAGTGTTAAGAGGGACCAAATCTTTGGAAGTGCAAACCCTTTTTAGAGTTCAAAAATTTGAGGAAAGGACTGCACTTCCAAGGATTTTATCCCTATTGATCTTGACTAGATCAACAGGGAACAAATCCTTGGTAGTGCAATCATTTTCTCAAATTTTTGAACTCAAAAAAGATTTGCACTTTCAGAAATTTGATCTCTCTCAACACTTGATAGATCTAGAGTTAAAATGGATTTACGCTGGTATATAAAACATCACATACATTTTTTTCATTAATTTTAAACCATTAAATTGATCAACCTATGCCACATTAGCATCGTGATACATTACACACCTCCCACAAACCAGAATGTATAAAGTGCCTTTCAACACAATAACATGGGTAATTTATCAAAAACTATCATAACCATCCAGTTCATACAAATACCAAACTTCCAATTGGTGATGTGCCCTGGTTTTCCTGGAAAATCATGAATGCATTTAAAAGAAAAGAAAAAGAGCAATCAGATTTCATTTTCTAATTTCGGAATTTCATCTTCTTTGAAAGGAAAATAGGTGTAAAATAGAGACACTCATATTTGTCAATTAGGTGATCGTTATCTGAAATTTGAATCTCCCAAGCGCCACCTTACCTAGACCCCTCAAGTATTCTAACCAGATCATAAATAGGCGTTAAATTCGTCTATTTATTTGTTGGGACAAACTTACTACATGATTTAAAGCAAAACCTCTCCAGTCTCTTGATTATAATCAGCATGAAATTATCGTGTTACTGAAATCGTTCGATAAACACCATTTCTTTGCCTATTCTTTGTTACAAGCCATCTTGCTACATAATGCTATTCAGTAACGATTTCAAGATCTCATTCTGGTGCAGCTATTTCATTGCATTACTTGAGATTAGATCAAGTTAACGATGATTTTGAACCATTGTTCTGCACTTACACATGAAGTTCTCTCCTCGACAAGAGCGCATGTATTTTAGTATTTTACAACCGGAAAGAACATTCATTGAACAGTGTAAGTGTTCATTAGGCTCCCATATCAAGCATCACTATTTCTCGGTGAATTGATTATAACATTGACAAACAAAGTAATGGCCAAAAACATTGAATCAAATATAAATCAATCTAATTGAACATTTATAAACAACATGTCAATAATACACTTCAATATATGTTATTGATTACAGAAATATGACAACAATAAAAGCTCGGGTATTTCTTAATATATTAATATTGATAACAAACAAGTTTATGTCAAAAAGAGGCACAATAATACTGCATTCTTTGCAGTTTATGGTTAAATATAATCATTACAGAAGCCAGAACACATTATTATATTTCTATAGTTCTGCCTCCTCATGGCAAAATTCTGCACTATTAATCTGAAGATAAAAATCAAACTGATAAAGTAATGCCATTACCGACATTATACATTCCAAAAAATTAGATACACTGAAAGTGTATAATCAGATCCAGCTAACAGCTGCTGCCAATATATCAACGTGCACTGACAAGAAAAGGGTGTTGACATACACCACACTCAACTGTTTCTGTTCCAGAGCTTGGTACTTGAACCTGCAAGAGAAATTCAAAAAGAAATCAGGGTAAGAAAGAATCCAAGCAACAATGTGGACCATCTAACTGCGGCACTGGACTGATTAGGAAGGTTGAAACAATTTCCTAAGCAATACTATGTCCATGCAAGTTATAGAAATTAAAACACCAATCAGCAGCTATAGAAAAGTATCGAGTACAACTTCAACAACTATGATGCTAGACACAATGTTAAAATCTTGAGACATTTTGGCAAATTTAACATGACTTGCCATCAGCTGCTTTACTGATTCCTACTTCTCTAAAAGAATCAATAATGCTAGACATAAAATCACAATCAATGGGAGTAAAGTTGGCTTTGTAATGCAAGATCCGGTCAAGAAAAGAAAACCTGTAAGTGAACCGTGCAAGTAGGACAAGCAACCTCTCGCATCCGTTTACCCGTTCCATCAGAAATAGACTGACTAGACCAGAGTGGAGATGAACCACTACCAGAATCTGAAACACATGCTAATAATAAGAGATTCAAAATGTCTAATAATTAAGATTCAAACACAATTATCTCCAAAGAGGGATTATTTGGTATTCCCATTAACCTACCAGAGTTTCCCTTGCGATTTCTCCCCATTTCCTCCTGTTATCCATCAACAAAACAACAGTGTCAGAAGCAGAATAACAAAAAAATTAACAGATGCCACCAGCAAATGCAAAACCTTTTTTTAATCTCCCTTTAAATGCAAGGCCTTATATGAAGCAGCTTCGAAGAATATGGTGCCTTGTACAGACTTGCTGTAAATGCCAGAGAGCACCTCACTTCTCTCAGTGCAAAATAGAAAATCAACTTTGAAATGAAACATGTACACATACTTCTTAAAACTATAATTCAAAATGAGACATCAGTTCTTTTTTGAAACAGGCTACCAAACAGCAAGGTTACCACAATTGGGGTTCAGCTGCTTGGCCAACAAGTGTCCTCATAGCATGTGAAACATATCTGCTTCACTAATGTCCCATATTGGAGGATGTCATTTGCTAGTAAGTATTGATCGGAAGCATTCATACAAAAAAATACACAGATAGAAATGTGTATGAGCCAAAATGTTAATTTCAATGAGGCTGTCAAAAACAAATATGTCAAGACTCAAAATCACAAAACTTGAACCATGGAATCAGGCTTCAAGCACAAACAGTGGAATCAGGTTCCAGAATTACCCTTCTACCCACAAACTAGAAAAATAATGCTTCCTCTCACATCATTGCCGCTATTTGCTCAACAGTTGCCCACAAAAAGCAAGAAAAAAGAGGTGGGGGGTGATTCAGGGCTAGTTGGCATCACTGAGAGAGGGAGAGATTGTATGGCACAATTTCTTTATTTACTTTTTCTTTTGGTAGGCTTGAATAATTGCAGACCTTCTGCATTTAATGTTAACTTCAAGCATCTGTCAGGGTGTAGATCGCAGACAGTTTTGGACCAGATCCTGGGTCCACACCAATAACAAAGTGTGTCTAGGTATTTTACACTCCTGGGCAGGATCAGTAACGATGTTGGATGGTGCCAATGTTTATAAGTGAAGCACTGCAATAAAGCAAAATGCAGTTTCTGCTAAATGAACAAACTATGCATTTAATTGAGTACATGTAGTGGGCTATGGATTAAAGGGAGACAGCTTAAGGCTTCAGAAAACATGATTTGTGGAGTTAATTACCAACAGAACAAACAAGTTTAAGGGATTGATGAAACCAAGGAACAGTATTTATATCCTGCACTGGGTCACTACCCATGGGCAGTATTATGACTGGCTGCTCATACAGCATCACTAATCATAAATAATCATCTACATTGAGCTTAATAGAATTCTTCTGCATGAAGACCATTATCAGTGAACAACAAAAATTAATGTGCTTGAAACTCTTATCCATTGGCTGAAGCCTGTGTGTGCATGTTAATGTTGAATAGTAGATTTAAACATCAAGAATTGAGAACCCATCTAAAGTAATTTCTATCGCACCATAAGCCTTTTCACAAGATCATCATGACTCCGTTGTGCCGTGGCTTTGCTGCTTGTCTCCTTCGTACTAGTCAACCTTTGTGTAACTTCTGCCTGTACATACAAAATTTGCATGATCAGCATACATATAAATAATGCTTGTCTTCATTTGTTATTCGTGATCAAGTGCTGCTTAATAATTACATATATCATTCCAAATTCACTATATTAAATTAATTTCCTGAGTAATTAACCCGTAAACATTTTTACTAACCCATTAAAATAAAAAATAAAAATTCCAGTAAGATATCTTACTATACTATATCTTTACCAGCATTATAAAATATAAAACTTAAACATGCTAGCTACAAGAGACTGTACAAACATACCAAGCATCTGTCACAAACTCGAACTGGTTGAGCATCCTTGTCTGCAGTAAGTGCAGCCCTTCCTTGCGTACACTTGTCACAAAAGATATCACCACAGTTTCTGCAATGATGCTGCAAAAGACCAGAAACCAGTTCAGCTGATGGAGAGACACATCTACCTTTAACTCAGAGTCCAAAAAATCCAGGAACTCAACAACATAATTAATGGATAGCCATGTTACCCTTCGAACAAATGCTCCAAAATCTGTCCCACATCCTTTACAACTTGTCACAGCTTCATCAGGCACCTGAAGTAGTAGAGTCAGAAATGAGAAATACTAAATATTCATAGAGATGTTCATGATGGAAATAATCTAACCTTAAGACACAGACATCACTCATTATAAGGTTTGTTTTCTTATTCCATTGTCTCATCAAAATATGAACACAATATCACTTCTAAAATGACATGCCAGTCAAACATATATTATCTGTGGCGAGGAAGAAGAGCCAAACCACCATAGGGTACCCAGAATCACTTTAAAATGCAATAAGATCCACAGGTGTATACCTGATATATTCTATCTAGATAATTATTAGTTCTCCCTGTCTTGGAAAAACAGTTATGCAACAGGAATTAAAGAGCAGCAGAGAAAACTGAAAGTAAAATGATTGTTGCCTCTATTCTTTCTTGGTGGATAAAGCATGCCCTTGATGTTTGGGGTCTTAAGTAAATCCATGACTGAAAATTAAGAAACTCCATGGTGACTGCACTGATGATTTGCAATTGGGAAGGAAAGCACAACACAATGACCATGATAGTAAACCAGCTTTCTCAGAGTGAGAGAAATGATTAAAAAACATAGAACATTCAACCAGCTATTAAGTCTTTAGGCCAAAAATGGTAAGCCCAACAAAATACCCTTTCATTATAGAGTTACATCTGCAGTGAATTTTCTGTTATTTGCAATCATAGTTAAACTTGAGTAGAGCAAAAAAGCAAGTACAGCAAGTTATGAACCTAAACCATTCAACATAATTAAGAGAATTTGATTGGAAACATACCCAATGCTGTTTTTCTTCTACAGGTTTTTTCAATGTCACCCAGTCTGCAAGTGAACTTCTCCTTTTCTCTGTGAGCTGGTCAGATGCTTTGCTGCTGTCACTATTATTTCCACTACTTTTGTCATCAACCATCTCTCGAAGCTGTATTTTCAAAACAAAAAAAAGCGTCAGATAAATGTCATGAGCTGCATACACATCAGAGAAACAATAATAGCACCAAATATCCTGTGAGCATTATTTAAGCACATTAGAACATAAAGATTTGCAATTAAAATAAGAGACAGTAATGGTTGTTGGTGATTTTCTATGGATCCAAACTGGAAACCTATGTGGATCCCTCTCAGTGTGTGCATGCATTTATTAGTTCTCAGGTCGAAGGGGTTGTACAGCTGCCAATCTTCCCCATTTCCTGCTGCCCATATGTACTGCTCAAAGGTTGCACCAGTACTATACTATCTTTTGACAGATGCTGCCAGTCAAATTCAAAATCAAAAACTAATTAAGCAATTCTACCAGTACCTATGACCGCATTTTATGCTATGAAACCACATTATGATATGCTTGGGGTGTAGCAAAAACTTTTAGCTATATTATATGAATCAGTTAAAGTTAATACATTGACTAATAACAGCTGACCATTTGTTACAGTTAATGTGATCGGTGGATCTGTTTGTCTTCTTGAAATATCTCTTGCTTGCAATATATTGGTTGCATAATGCATTGTGTGTCTTCTTTCCTCGTGCAACAAATAAAACATATATGGATTTTGCTAGAACTGCTACCACTGACTATACTCCCTCACCTCTGGAAAAAAAACTTTGATATTTCTGTTCAAACTATATAGTTCAATAACGAAATTCAAATAGGACCATTAAACAAACATAAAAACTTTGATCTTTAGATTATAACTTTCATCTTAGAATATGCAAGTCTTAGATCACCAAGGGTAATAAGATATAATAATTGCAGTAGATAGCCTTCATTTGCAACAAACAGTTGGATCAGATCAGTAACACTTTGACTGAAACTAAAAAAGGAAGGTGTACCAATAACATTCTGGCAAATCAGTTGAACCAGTATTAAGAAATTCTCTAATTGAATCAACATTATTAACAAGCTCAATGCCTCATAACATATTATTATAATAAGTTATAATTAGGAGTTAAACGACGACATTTCAACAATATTGAGAATGATGTACTAAGATGGAAATGATGTGTAATTAATAAGAACCATGTTTACTGTATGTCTGCTTTGAAACATGAGTAAAAGCATAGATTTCTGTGGGCAAGGATGCAGTCCTGAGATCATGTCTACAACTGCAGCCCAGACTGATATATTGTTTTGCTGATTATGAAGAAATGTGCAGAATTCTTTGTTAATTACATAATGCACTTCAGATGGCCCACGCCAATTTTTGGAAAATTTGGGTTTCTATGCAGAGCTGTGCAAAGTATGACGAATGGAAATGAAATGAATTTAATGTCCACAGATAAACAAAAATGGGTCAATGGGGCTGGAGAGTACAACCTGCCAAAATGAGAGATGGGAGTGCAAAATTCATCTCCCAATAATATAGAAGACAATCTAGAGCTATAAGCACAAAAATACAACCCTGCATATTGTAGGGAGCTAACTATAAGTACAATAGCAAAGTAGTAGAGGAATAGACTGCAACCAAGAAGAAGCGTTAATCGCTATCGTCCTCGGAGCCAGGAATGGTGATGTCTGCGACCAGAGCCTATCTGATTGTGTTCCCTGGAGAATAGCCTGCACTGATGGGCCTGAGGGGTGATCCACAGTAGCCTCCAGATGTTCCCGCTAGGCACGGGAGAAGAAGCCAGAGATTAGGTGGGAAAACAGGTGGAAGCTCAGGAATAATACTACAGTACTACAAATAGGATATCTTTATGTTTTAGACATTCCATGTAGTTCTGTATAAGGGATGCATTACTTCTTACTACTTAGAAGTTAGAACAAGTCACTAGAAGATGGATGTGCATTTGTCCCTAATTCAAGGTGAGTTATCAATCTTTCCGTGTTGTGGAAAGAAAATTGAGGGTATTTTAGGAAGCTTGAATTATTTGTCCACTTATTGATTACTATTTGTTTATGTTTAGATTGTTTTAGGTAGAATGACCAAGATTGGTGGCCTCTAGGATGCAAACCATTATCAAGGGTAATTTAGAAGCCTAAGGTCTCTTGGTGTAAATCATTGCTAGGGATAATTGTAGGCTAGATGTGATCTCATATATGTGAAATCTAAACCACCATCCAAGGTAAATAATGGCAGAGTACAGGTGAAACGTCAATGTGACAGGGGACCTTATGTTTTGAATTCATTTGAAAGACCACACATTTAATGTAAGATCATGCCAACCATGGGGGAGGTTAAATCTCACTCTAGTATCTCGTCCAGCTACTCTCTGAGAAACAATAATGGTTGATTGTGCCTATGCCTTTATTGGCTAGTTGCATTTCAWGATTAGGCAGTACTCACCAAAAGTACTGGTTTTGCATAAAGAAAAAGTTGTCCAGATTACCTTTATGTATGCAAGGGTTTTGTGCACTAACAGGGAGGCAAGGTCAAATTCAATGCTCTTACAAGGAACAAAACCACACTGTGCTGCRAATATGTGAAAAGGTTGTCCAATGAGACTGAGCAATTCATATCTGCAACGATTCACTACTACTGTTACTATAGACATTTTCAGATGTGAATTTTCTTCCTAGGAAATGTGAACAAAAAGAACTTATACAGCAAATTATTTGTGAATAAATGGCAAGTAATAGAGCTAATCCATGATAAAGTATGCAAGAATAATCATTTTGATGGCCAGTTTATTTACAGTCTACTCCTACAAAATGAACAAAAAGAAAACAGTTCCAACAAGCAAAGAACTTCTAAACAGGCAGTGCTTGAAAGCAGTCCATTAAAAAATTCAGCTGATTGGTATTACCCCAAATAAACAGACAAGTTTCTTGCCAAACACTATCAAGCCGTCTAGTAATTCCATACTGCACAATGGTGTGGGGACAAGGGAGACAGAATGATGTCAGGTATGTGGTCCATATTTGATCTGAATTTCTGTAGAACTTTCTTATAGTACAAACAAAAAAGTGTAGTAATAGGATTTTCTTTCTACGAGGTGGGGAGTCTAGGACACATAGGCCCATGGATTATGTCAGATTATATAGAAATCAAGACTGTCTTTTAAGTCCCAGTGCTTTAGGCTGGATGGTAATTAATCAAAGCCCCAATAAAGGCTAGGCTGCATAACTCGGGACTAAAAGATAAGTTCTTTGCTATATGTCAGTAGCAGACATTTAAGCATGTCTTCTAAGCTAGAGTAGCTCAGACCCTGTGGGATGGATCTCCATCAAAATACACAACCATTTCTGTCAGACCTCTCTCTTGGAATGCAGTGATCATAGGGGATGTGTTGATGTTTGTGCAGCATGATAGAGAGATATGGAATAGTGTCAAGCTGACGAGAACTGATATTCTCTGGATAAGATGCAGAACCACTTTCAGAGAGGAGACTGTTAATTTCTATTTTAGAGAATATGATGCATCTGTTTTTAAAGTTGAATTGGCAGCACTATTTTCAACCAGGATGAAACTGCATAGGAAAGATATAGACTCCCTAGAGATGGAGGCAATTTTCAATGAAATTAAAATAAATGCATTCAAACACACCACAATCATTGATATGGTCCATCTACAGAAATATAACCCAACTGGGAGAAATCAAATTGGAATACCAGACTACAACCTGAACGCAAGCAGCTGCCACTGTGTCGAGAATTGTATTTGTGGTATAGCGGTTTGATTGTAACCTTATCCGCCTTGGATCAAGGTCAACCGAACTTTTTGCCCAGAAAGTATACACTGAAGGATCAGTCACCTGAGAGAATGGACACATTAATGCATTTGAGAACATAGAATCAATCCCAATCCTCAAAAAAAGAGTAACTGGTCTATCATGAAATAAATCACTTAGATAGAATCAAAATATATTTCTCTTAGTGTAAGAGAATGTCAATAGATATCTCTACCTCCCATTTTGTAATAGTCTCAAGGGGATAGATTCTTAATGTTCTATTTGTGCTTGGATCCAACATCCGAAGTCCATCCAGACCAATCTGCATAGTCCAAATCATTCACATAAGTTGAGTTAAAACTTAAAACCACATGACTTCTGTAAAACTGAACCGTGATTCCATGGTACACTACTTTAAATGTTGTGCCAATGCTTCAGAATGGACCAGAATTAAGAACTTCTAGATGACAACATTTCATTTATAATAAAAAATGGCATATAAATTTACAGCTACAATTGATTGTTACAGTCTACTAGTGACAGCCAGGGAAGCTGGGTTCTAAATTCTAGTAACAAGAATGGATTTAGGCCTTTAGCAACATAAAAACAGTTTGATACCTGGGACTATTGAGCATCACTTGCAACAAATTGGCTGATATACTACATTGCTCAAGTAGTTTGCTCGATGTGATATGCATTATTGCTACATGAGCCAGCTCTAGAGAGGAAACATTTATCATGCTACTCTGATGCAAATTTATAAGAGACATTTAACAATTTATAAAACACCTTTCCAAACCATGCTTCCAGCCTATTGTGATGTTATCAAGCTCAGAATGGTGAACACAGGATATCCACAAAGCAATTAAATTTTTTTAACCTACTCATCAAAAAATGTATTAATGTTTATTCATAAACTTGGTGTCTTTATAATATTGTCAACTTAGAAGAATTATACAATTAAAATAGAAGAAGAAGCACTGATATTAGAAGAGGGTTACAATGCTCTCATAGTAGAAAAGGGCTGTAAAGCTATCGCACAATAATTGAAGTGCCCTCGAAACTTAATAAGGCAACTCATTGTGTGGCCACAAGTGGTGTTTTAAGAGATTCATCAGAGATGTCCTTCTCCAAAATGTCATGCACTGTTTCAGTCCTCTAAAATTAATGCATCACCTGGTTTTCAGACCCTTGCTTTATAACTGCATTGAACCTTGACTGCAACTTGATCCTTCTTTCCATGGAAATGGAACAGTTACTAGGCTTTAACCCCTGTTTTTGGTTTTTATGAGATTTAGGCAACTTTTACTTAAGAAAGAAATTAAGCTAATCTTCAAGGGCATTGAAATAGAAAATTTGAACCTTCAAATACACCATGTATGGAATCCCTAGTGTATGCACAAAGGCCATCCCAAGCTAAGTTCAAGTGAAAACACATACAGACGTGCAATACATGAAACATAAAACAAGGAAGTGTTGTCGACTCCATAAACAGAAATCACGCATCAGAAAAAGCATTCTCCATCAATGACCAGAAATTCCCTCGAAACCTGCTGAACTATTTCATAAAGAAAAGGGTCAAGTGCCTTGTGAGATCCTACAGAAGTCAGATGATAAACTCATGAGGTAGATAAGATTGTCCTGGGATTCAAAACTAATCTCTTCTCTCAAAAAGGTTTAAGCAAGCGAGCAATGTACAAGAAGAGGAGAAGCCCGAAAACTACCATTAATGGCAAAATAATGTTTAAACTAATCAAGTTAAAGCACAACAAACACATAAAAGTCCGGAGATAATTTTCCTGTGGATGAACATAAAGCCAATACTTGAATGATTTTGAAAATATAATAGAAAAACCTGTCAGATCCCAACTAATTGAAGTCAACTAAGTTTTAGGCAAGGATAGATGAGATGAACTAAAACCAGTTGAACAAGGAAAAAAGTTACTCCTCGACATTGACAATTATGCACACATCTCTCTTTCATTGTTAAAAAACAMYTAGTTGTGTATAACATGCTATGTAACCTAGAAACCATTTCCGATCATCTCAACACTGTTTTCCAGTCCCATATACCAACATGAATTTCCAAGGGGACTGAAAACCCTGGAACTACTAAGAAATGCTACTGGCTCTCTTTCAAAGTGACATATAAGTTTTACTAAAATTTTAGGGGTTTCTGGAGATTGCACTTAAGTTTCTAAGGGCTCATACCAGGGATTTTGCTTGCATTTCTTACTTCCTTGTTTCTTGATATTTCCTATAAATGTCTATAATGTTTAAAAAAACCTGTCAGATCCCAACCAATTGAAGTCGACTCAGTTTTAGGCAAGGATAGATGAGATGAACTAAAACCAGTTGAACAAGGAAAAAAGTTACTCCTCGACATTGACAATTATGCACACATCTCTCTTTCATTGTTAAAAAACACTTAGTTGTGTATAACATGCTATGTAACCTAGAAACCATTTCCGATCATCTCAACACTGTTTTCCAGTCCCATATACCAACATGGATTTCCAAGGGGGCTGAAAACCCTGGAAACTAATAAGAAATGCTAGTGGCTCTCTTTCAAAGTGACATATAAGTTTTACTAAAGTTTTAGGGGTTTCTGGTGATTGCACCTAAGTTTCTAAGGGAAAATACCAGGGATTTTGCTTGCATTTCTTACTTCCTTGTTTCTCAATATTTCCTATAAATGTCTATAATGTTTAAGAACGCTGGACCTTAGCTATCCCCATTTTTAGAAACTTGTTTCCAACCATTTCTGATATATGGGAGTTTCTCTAAGTAACAGGTTCGCTCTGCAGAACCAAAGAATCCCTCAATGAAGCATTGCAGAATCCATAAGCATGTAACAAGAGGCCGCAGAAAAGTCATATTTGCACTGAAGCATTACAGAACACAACGACCCATGACCAAAACGTTGCACACAATAACATTGCCAAACTCAAGGACCTGCAACGAGAAAATGTAGGGACAAGTCCATAGATAGGCAATGTACAGCAAACCAACAATGCGAGATGCAAAGACCCACAAAATTATATTGTAAACAAAGCAAACCCACAAAGAAAAAGTGCACACCAGCCAAAAACCAAAAATTCTGGAATATGGACAGGCAACTGAAATCTAAATGAATACTGGATCCATCTCAAAAACCTATCTTGCCTCCCAATATGCTAGAAGGAATGTATCCACCTCCTTGTCAAAAAGGTAAAAACAATAGCCTAAAGGGTTAACTCAACCAGTTGTTGCCAATGTTGCTGGCCTTTAGGATGGTTCTGTGCCAGCAGGTGCCCGGTTCGAGTCCCCCTGAGTTAGACACACTAGTCTATGCCAACAGGTTTACAAGGGATGCCTTCAACGAATGTGAGGAAGCATCCCTTGGGTTTCCCCATGAGGTTTCCAGATAAAGGTTACTACTATGATATAATGATAGTTATGGTTATTCAGAAGCCAAGGACATCTCTTGCACCTACAAGTAAACATTTCCCCAATAAAATGACCTTTTGACTTTTTAGTTTTTACTACATACAAAAAATGCCACGGATGTGAGCTTAAGAAATACAGAAAACACACCATCCAGATTTTAGTAATGAAAAAAAATGAAATTATATTTACTAGGAGAACACAAAGAAAACCATGTTTGAAATTTGATATAGGAAAATTATCTAAGAATAAATTTAATTTTTTGTAAAACTGGAAGCTCAATTTTTTATATATTCGCAAGCAAAAACATCTTCTCAAACTAGTCATTTTTTGTAGCAGAATTGTCCTTAAAAAGCCTCCATGAATTCCCCATATCCCAAGGAATTGTTGTCAAAATTTTGTTGTTTTCCCAAACAAAATTGCCAACAATAGCTCAATTTTTCTTGCAGCAATTTGTAGGATGAAGCTTACTATTGAGTGACTTCTTGAAGAGAAATTTGCAGCAGTAATGGATCATGTAGGTAGTTGTACGCAAAATTTGTTGCAAATTTTTTAATGACACCAAATACAAGAAAAATATAAAACAATTTATATTTCCAAAGCGTTATAATGAATCAACTTTTATGGACTATTTTGGCAACATCGATCCACTGTTTTAGTGCATAAGTGTATTTCTTCAAGAATCTGGTGGTCTTGGGAACAATGTCTTAGGCATGGGCAGTAGGGTCACACTACACTGGGGATATTATCCCATGGCCAATTGGTAAAGCCACTAATCATTCAAGAAAGAGATCTAAGGTTCAATCTCATAGAGCCCTCCCCTCCATGATAAATTGGGTTATAGTGCCGTGTTAATGCAGAGTTGGGATTCAAAGCTCCCAACAGATCAAACAAAAAGATCAAAAACAAACTAAGGTCCAGCCATATTCGACACGTTCCAACTTGCTAACCTTTCTTACACAGAAGGTCGAGTTTCAACTCTTCGGGAGGGAGACATCATGAGTAAATCTAGATCACTGAAACTAATGATAAGTGCAGGGCATTATCTTCTATAACAACTCAGTATAAAGATATATGCATGGCCCAAACAATAATATCGTACTGAATTATGAAACATATATTATATATCACAACTTACAGTCAGCAACAGAAGAAATTGCAAATATAAAATAAATTCACTCGTTAATGAAAATTTAAAATCCAAAAGGAAGGCAGGAGTGTGACCTGGCAAAGCACATCCAAGGTATTCTGAGAACCCGAATCCGGAAGTATCTTCACCCTGAATTTCTGCACACCGTTTCCTCCATCCTGTGTTTCAGCCTTTGGAACAGCCTTGGTAATCTTTGTTAAATTCCCATAATCATCAAACGCTGCTAGGGGTTTCGAACCCGCACCTGTACCTGAAACTGTACCTGTGCCACGGGCACCATATGGCTCCCCCCGTCCGCCATCGTAGGCATAAACTTCACCACCAAAACCACCATCGTCAACATCAAAACCGCTCCTGTCATAACCCGGATCTTTTCCAACGGGGGTTTCATAATATTTCTGATCAAAACCAGGGTACTGAAAGGAATCGCGGTTCTCATACCCTCTGTGGTCGGGATAGGCGAACCCCTGGTCATATGCAGGGTTTTGAGCGGCGGCAGCGGACTGGTAAACAGGGGCAGTGGGGTTACTACTGTAGAGATAGTTCGCATTAGTAGCAGGAGGAGGGGGGGAAATTATGGGCGATTGGGGTGTGAATTGCGAAGCATTCGGAGGTGCGTATTGAGGAAATGGGTTTGGATAACTGGCAGGGATAGTCTGGGGCAGATTGTAGCTATAATTAGACGGATCGGAACCATGGGTAGGGGCTACAACAGGGTCGGGCGCCGGGGGATAATAGGCAGGGGCTGCTGCTTCTCCATAGGGAGGGGCTGAAGCCCAATTGTATGATGGATTGTTACTGTTGGGTTGCTCTGTAGGATAATAGCTGCTCCCTGGATAATGCATCCTTCCACAACCCAAATTCACACCGATTCGATTCAAATTCAATTCAATAAACAGTATGCTTTCCGAATTAACGTACCGAGCAATTGGAACAGGATTCGATTGCAGAGCCCGAAACCAAATGGGTTCAAATCCCAACAAAGCAAGATCAGAGAAATGAAAGCAAGATTCTGCCGTCTCTGTTAAGTTAAAGCGAATCCGCCTTCGTAACTACGACAATTTAATTGAGTTTCGTGGTGACCGAGGCGAGTATCGTGATGCCAAACTAAATTTTATTGGAAAATTACCTCCTCCATATATACGAACGAACGATCGATTGATTTGGCCTGGATCGATGAATCCTCTACATAAATCCATTTATCAAAATCATTTAAGTAAATTGTTAGAGGTTTTTTCATCTAATTTTTTTTATTATTATTAAAAAGGT
>JASDQU010014201.1:90005-102192 GCA_032191745.1 Picea mariana | reverse complement strand
GGAGGCTTTTACATTCAAGTTGAAGGTGGCTACTCGAGCCTTCAAGTTTTCTGAGAATTCATGGACTCTAAAATACTTCTTTAGTCCAAGCAGTCAGGCTTCCTCTTCTTCCCCCTTCTTTATTTCACCATCGAAATAGGGTGGTTTGGCCTTCTTGAATTCTTCAAGATTATGACTTTTGGGATGCTTTCGCTTCTTTCATTTTCTTCGGGAATAAGAACTAGTCCTGCTACTATAAGATCCCTCCGAGTTGCAAGTTTCCTTTCCAGAGGAATCGTCTGATGCTTGTCCCTTATCTCTAGGGTGGACCTTTCTCGAGGTGCTCTTCCCAGTGTGGCCACTTAAAAGACCACGTTTTTGTATCTCGGGTGGACTTTGACTTTTCTTTGTCTGTCGTCAGTCCGTGTGACTGGTGTTAGGTCCATGCTGCAATTGTCTTTGTATGTCAGATAAACTCTATAGCAAGACTGCTTAATTTATGTTTGCTTCTCTTGCTCTTTAATCAACCTCTCATTGTCGGCCTTGCAGCTCTGTAGTTCGACCATGAGGCTTCTCATAGTCTCAGCTAGATCTGGAGGGGTCTCTACCACTCTCCTTTAGTCAGACTCTTCGTCTCTATTGTGGGAGCCATCCCCCACTTCGTGGTGCGTCGCCATTCTATGCGTCTGCAGTTTTCTTGTGGTTGATTGTCCGCTTGTTGTGCAAGAAAAACACTTGTTGTTAGTCAATATTTATATTCATCTATAACCAACGCATAATTCATATTTTTTTATTTTATTTTTTTTCAAATGCATACACACAATAGGAATTTTCGTTCTTAACTTTGACTTTTGATAAAGGGGTTAAGATAGAGGGTTATTCCTTTTAAGAGTACTTCAAATGGAGTTTTTGCGTAACTCGTTCATGAGCCCAAGCAGGCCAAGTTTTGTAACCATGCTCTGATACCAATTTGTCACACACCCACTACGGCAACCTAGATTTTTCATCTTTTTCTTCAAGGGACAAAATCCTTGAGACTTCTATGGGGCCTAGCGCAGACCCTCCCTTCCCTTATCCTCCTCCAAATGACCACAACCTGGCCATAGCGCAAGCACCTTTCGCAACTCGTGAGTTGGGAGTCAAGACTCTCGACTCCCCTTTCTCCAAACAACGATACCCAAGATATGATACGGGCATGGCTCCCTCCTCACTAGCGCTTGCTACATGTAACTGTAGGCTAGGCCAAACACTAGCACCACTCGCAACTTCACTAGTTGAGGTGTTGAACCCTCATGCTCCTCCTTTGCGAATCCCCGAGGTGCGAGAGGTCAACATTACATGGACTCTGCCAAAGCAACGCACACATGCCACTTGTCTCCTCCGATGTACTCTGCTCATGAGTTGTGGCGCTGTCGCCCGTCGCATGAGACCTCGGCTCTCGGCATTTCGTGGCCTTAGCGATCAAGGTGCAACTTCTTCATCCTGTGAAACCTCAAGCCATGATAAGTCAACAATGGGTTGACTCTTTCCCAGGTGACAAGTGTCCACCATCGGTCACCCACTTTCTAGGCTAAATATTAGCGGTACTCGCATCT
This sequence comes from Picea mariana, assembly GCA_032191745.1. Classification (NCBI taxonomy): domain Eukaryota; kingdom Viridiplantae; phylum Streptophyta; class Pinopsida; order Pinales; family Pinaceae; genus Picea; species Picea mariana. Next base: position 100,618 of record JASDQU010014201.1, on the reverse strand, counting down.
CACGACTTCGCGAGTTGGAGTGTTGAGCCCTCGTGCTACTCCTTCACGAATTCCCGAGATACGATAAGTCAACAATGGGTTGACTCTTTCCAAGGTGACATGTGTTCATCACCTGTCACCCACTCCCACCTTTCTCTGGGCACTTGTTGTTACGTGACCTGTCAACCACGCGGTCCCCACCTAATGGATTTGCCACGTGTTCACATGAGCCCTCGGCGCTCGACACTTTGTGACTTTTGTAGTCGAAAAGAGATTCTTTCAACCTTTGAACCCCTGATATGTGATACCACGCAGAGGTTCTGATCCAACAGTTCTCCTGTGGCTTGGATCCAACAGCCACGATCATGTCACAATCTCATGAATCGTGAGTTTGTGCAGTCCTACCCTTGACCACCCCAAGTCGCGAGTCAGCGAAATGCTACTCTCCTGCCTGTGCAAAGGCCAATATCGACGGTCAATAGAGCTCCGTCAGATCCTTGGATTTACGGTCCTGGGTCCCATCGCTAATTATGAAGGCTGAAAGGGTCAAGGTGTTAACGTCTGCGCTCCTTCTCTAGATCCATCGGTCTTGACAAATCTGGGGTATTCCCGAAAGGCTTTCAACCGTTCGTCTACCAAATGATAGGGTATTATCTCTTTCTATAATTGGACTCGCTATCCCTTTTGAGCTTGAATCACAAAATTCAACCTCTCGGGGCTTCAAACTCCCACAACTCTGAGACCTTAGAGAGCTACACTTCCTTGCATAAGGTTTCCAGGACCGGTTCACATGAACCTTCAGATGGTTCTTGGGAAATCATCCCTAATCTTAGTCAAGTCTTTGGGTAAAGGTTCGGCACGGTTCCAAGGTTTATGGGGTAATCCTTGGGGAAGAGTACTCTCGAGGGGCCTTTCCAGAATATTACGAGAATCAAGCAAACAAAACGATTCTCGGTGGAGCAAACTCATGCCCCAGACTTAACCATTTGTACAGAAACCAATGATCACATGTAAGCATACACATGCATCCATTATTTCTAGTTTAAAACACCAGGCAATCATTCTACACAGAAATTATTATGGGCATATAAACATAAGCATGTATTCATGATATTTAGTTTGAAATACAAGGTATAAAAGATTTATCAGATCTACCAGGCGTGATGCAACTGCTAAGAGGGGTGCTCGTTTCCACCCAACTGTAGGCTCAGTGACTCCAAATGGATTTACCACTAGCCACCCCCAAGCTAGACCATGATGCTTTGAGGTTCAGCCTCCTACTTCTAGCTCAACGAAAGTCAAGGACGAAGGTTACTCTCCTTCTCCTGATACAGAAAAATAATCCAGGACGAAGGTTACTCTCCTTCTCCTGATATTCACAACTCCCTGTGTTTCCAGGGTTTTCTCCAGTTCTCTTCCGTGATCCCCGTCGCACGCGCTCTTCTCCCCCTTACCACATTTCCTCTCTTGCCAATTTGTCTGCAAGGTTGCATGTGACGTGAATTTCATCGTCCGTGGTCAGGTCTGAGGGATGTTACGAATGGGGGGTTCACCTCCATCCCCTCATTAACTCTTTGAGGAGCCTCCCCACCTACCAATCTGACGAGAAATCCGTTCCAAGATCAGAGAGCTGCTTTGGTTTTTGAGAAAGTATAAACCAGTACGGTACTGGCTCGGTGGAAGTTAACGCAACCATTCCAGGTCCCTTCCACCACCTCTCATTAGCCATCGTGGTCTCTTTTAGCACATCCCTCTCCCAGCAGTCATGCAACACATATTCATAACATAATTTACATTCATTGACCTTTTATGCAAAGGTATGTCAAATCAAACATTCACATCTTTGAGTTTTTCGTAGTTCTTGGCCACTATAGTTATTTTTACAGACTGGGGGAAACAGGGTGTTACATTCATATCCAAAAAAAAAATCTTTTTGAGACTTCGCTATGCGTTTTGACCTTGGAATCTAGTTTACACGTGTTGACAGGATTCTAGGGACATTTTTCTTACAAAGATGGGGACATCCATTGAACTTGAGTTACGTGTCCCTAAACTAGCATATAGGGATAGGTTTTTCCTTTCATTTCCCTGTTTGTATTATTAACCATCCAACTGCCAGCACTATGCCATAAGTTCCACCCCATCTGAATTATGACATTATCACTTCCATTATTTGCATGTTGTATTTTGGATCCTACACCTCATGGGCATCCTATAATAGAACTCGTTGATATCATTTGGTTCCCATGTTGTGTTTTCCCATAATCCTGGGAACCCTCCGTAGTGCTTTATCCCCCGAAGTTGAGCCTCATTCTAGCCACATCCAATAAGGGTTCCCAAACATTTTTGTTGTTTAAATAATCACACTTTATTAGTATTGTTGTCTCGTTGCTTATTGTTGCTACCTCCCCATTTGCTTCCATTTCTTATCGCACCGTATCCATGGTTGACCGCTAGCCATCTACTTTCTCCCATTTTACAACACCTGTGGACAAGAATTGTTGTTACAAGTGGTCATCATTTGTCATGTTTCTTTTTGCAATCCATTGCTTAAGTCATGTTCAATACGCATGGAACTTCATTGCAAACCACTCGTTCTCTCCAACTGAGCTTACTATTACCCCTTTGTCGCGCTCGGTAACCAACCATGACAAAGGTACACCCTAGAGTCTCCTTTAATCTTTTTTTAGACTCCCTAAACATGAAAATATTGTCGGGTGAGCTTGTTTCGTTTCACACTCGTTAAATGGATTTGAATGGATGTCTATTTGGTATAAGTTTAACCCTTTTTCGGACCAGATGGACTAATTATGAAAAAGGAATACTCTGGTCAACCTTGGCTAGAATATTTCTCCTTTGTATTGTTTTATACTTTTTCGGGCTCAAGGGACTAAATTTATGAAAAAGAATACCCTTGGAGTCTTCTTTAAGTTCTTTTCATAATCTCTAAATGTGAAAACATCATTGAGTTTACCTTATCTAGACTCGTAAAATTATACATTGAAGGACCCATATGGGATCGAACCCCTCCTTCTTCAAGTTCATTAAAAATGTGATTAGGGACTCATCGAAGATGAGCTATATTGAGGATATGTTATCCTCCTTAAGCTTGTAAAAAAAATAAAGGGGTACTCGTCGTTCATGGTGGGGGGGAATTTGAGGGGTTTTCAGTCTAGTCATCTTCACAAATGGCAGTCATGCATCAAGTCATACTTGAACAATGCAAATGTTTTACGTCTATGTACCACAGTTGGGTTATACATTGCCTCTGAATCACTACCATATCCCTTAGTTTTTAGACTCCGCCGACTGCTCACTTTTCCAGTCTCCCATGGTGAGTGTTTTGGTCATTATCGAGTCAATGCTGCCAAGTCAAGTTATTTGCCATGTCATTTTGTTCAAGGGAAGTTCACTTGTGTCTACCATTTTCATTCCTTCGGCCCATTTATCCCAGCCATCCCTGAGTTAGTTATGCTCTATTTTATACACCATCTACCTCTATTTGTTTCGTGTCAATTGATGGGGGATACATCAAGGCCCTCCTTCAATGGATTTCATCTTGTTGACACCAAATCATTATCCAAGATCAAAATATAGAAACCAGTTAGTACCTTGGGTCTTCCAGACATCAGTGGCAAGTTCCCTCGCATTTCCATTAGTGGGTTTATATCATTGGATTCTACTGAATGAGTCTATGAGTGTTCGACTATAACTCATATCTTCACACTCGCTAGATTATACAAGGTATCTTGGGATCCATCATCATCATCGGTGGATTCCCTCATGTCTGTCAATGGTATCCAATAATGACTAGTAATCAGATGGTTTCTACCATGCTGGACATCAGCTCATTTATTCGCATGTTGTAGATTCATACCATTCATGGTTTGAGATGAAGACCTTGGCTTGGGACCACATCATTCCTTTACAGCATCCCATCCCAAGTTGCAATGGAATTATTCATGAGTCCTTCAAAGATCGCTCAGACATCAATTCATCTCATTGATTTGTATATTGTGACATAGATCCACATTTGTACTTGGTCATGGCTATGTTCTCACTTTTGACATGGATCCATAGTGTATTAGTTCATGGCCATGATCTAGTCAATTGCATCATGAATGGATCTGTAGTGTATTTTTTTTGGTGGCTATGCTTAGTTTCTATTATCGAGCATGGGTATGCCCGCCTCGAGGATGTTCTTCTTTGTGAGGGACTGATGCTATATTTTTACCATCTTCCTTCGCCTAAAGTTCCATAACTTTTGTTCATAAAGTATTTCGACCATCAGACACCTCTTCTGACCTCATACTTTAGGGGCCATTTGTTATACAATTATTTTCCACCTGATTACCTGAAGGATATTCTCTAGAGGTTAGTAGGCTGAACCATTGAGTTATGTCACTTTTCCCTTGAGTATATACCATCCTTTTTCCTAGTCGTGAGTTTTCCTTTTACATATTGTGACCCAAATTGATGGTCGCGCTTTTCTTTCTTGCAAATTGCAACTGGTCACATTCTGTAGGAATGCAGGGCACGACCTAGTCTGTTACTCTCAAATTAGGAATGGTTACAACGAGATGGGATTAAGCTCGGATTTCTTGTAATTCGACCTCAAGAAGATTGTTATTTTGAGTGTCTAAGAGTTATCCACCATCTCATCTCTTTCATCCTATATATTGAGGGTCTCTAATGGGAAAAGGGGAGGAAAATAAAGAGTCAACTTATAATGTCAAATTGATTACGGAGCTTGGGCAAGAAAATTGGGAGAAGCTTCATCAAGCTATTTGTTTGTAAGTTGTAATCTTTTTGCTTTATTAATAGAAGATGCACATGATTTTCCCCTCTAATTGATTGTATATGGTGATTATAATCTTTATAGAGAGTTAATATTTTCATGTCTTTATGGCATATTATTATATTTATCCATGATTAGTACATGTTACGTTTGATCTTGTGAAAGGTGTTTGTTGGTGTTCTTATGTGTGCAGACTCGTGTTCATGAAAGTGAAGAATATATTCAAAGGAGTGAACAACCAAGGAGCATGCAAGGAAAACCATTGAAGTATCAGGTATGCTTCTCATCCTCTTATCTCATAGATCCTCTCATGTATGATTCAGATCTAGCAAAATCTACAGTTTGCATCTCTATTATGTCTTAGGTCTAGGAAGAGCCTAAGGGAGGTAACTCCTGCAGGGTACATTTATCCTACAACACTAAACTCTCATGATTCTTGCATTATATTCTTTAATACTTTTGATAGTGGCCAACAAATATGAATGGTTTTCTCTGTCCCTCCTACCATCAAATTATTCATCCCGAAGGTGTGAGGTGTCCTCCACGCTATGTTGATCCATTCACTGTCGTTCCCTTTTCAGTACATCCTACATGTTGTAACAATGGAACATTGTTAACCATTACATTACAATTATCAGCACAGAGTTCTTTGCCTTGTCAAACATCATTCATCCTTTGACAATCCCGATCCAGGACTCCATTCCTGCTCCAAACCATTGTCAGTATTCATATACATAGTTAAATCATTTAAAAAATAAATAAATACTTTATCATGTAAAATTCCTCAAACAATCATGTGTTCTTGGTGTCCCATTCAATCCTAGAGTTTGAACTCTTCTCTGGTAACACACCTGACCCCCTGAACCCTCTTAGGATGGTGGGATGTCAAATTTCCACTTCCAGTAATCTTCAGGTATCAGGTTAAACCATCAGCGGCCTTTGTCCATTGTGGTGTACACGAGGACTTCATCTTCCTTTGTCTAAATTGTAGGTAGCAGCGAAAAATTCTCAGACTTGTCATCCATATTCCCACCAATTATATAACATAATGATGCTACACAGACCAGGGAATATACATCCCTGATTAGACGACTATAATTCACCCCACGCAACCAAATCAATGGTCGAAGGTGAAACATGTTCTCTACCCATCGAGAAAGTGTTAGGATATTTAGACTCTTAGGTGTTAGTTAATATCAACTTGGTCTAATGTGTCATTAGGTAAAAGTGTGTTTCTTAGTGTGTTTATTTAGTATGCATTAGTATGCATTTGTAATTAGGAAATATGATGGTCATGATATGTTCCCCACAGAGACTGATCTGATGGTTCATATTCTCCTTGATCTTAACGACTACATTGATATGTGGCTTAACATCTAATTGGTCCATGATCTCTATTTAAAGAGCATGGAGGGTCATTTGTCGATGATTGATTGTGAGAAACTCTCTTGTAAAATCTCTTTGTAAATTTTTCTTTTGCATTTATAAATTGCTCCAAGTGGCCATGTTGGTTGGGGTCGTGGATGTTTCTCCGTAGGGGTTTTGCCACGTGAAAATATCGGTGTGTTGATCCTTGATCTGGTTGTGTGAGTGGTTATTGAATGTGTTTTTCCTCTAATGGAATAATTGTGTTATCAAACATGGTATCAGAGCGCATTTGAAGACCCACTCCCGTTGTAGATTGAAATCGTGAAGTCATGTTGCCTCATCTCTAGTTTATACCATTTTCATACATTTCTGGGCAGAGAGGATTGTTCCATTGCATCTGGAGCACTCGTTTCATTCAAAAACACTTTTTTTTCACTCAAAAAGGTTTATGTTTGCCCAAGATACGACCATTTCAATCAAATTTGGAGGTATAAAGCACGAATACACCCTTTTGAATTTTTGTAGAGATGATATTTTGGTTTTTTGTTTTTTATTTCGAGGTTGCTACTCTTTTGGATCTACATATGTTATTTTCCTCGCACCCTGTGTGATCTCGAAAAATCAAAAACAGGTCGGAAAGGGTTTTCTTATCTACATATTCTCTTTGTCATGCGCTCTGTGTGATCTCAGTAAATCAAAAATAGAGGGAAAAGTTGCATTTCCGGGGTAAGCTAACCGAGATCTAACTCTTGTTGTCATCAAGAAGTGAATTTGTTTTCTTTTCTGAAAATATTTTTTTATGAGCACGCTCTCCAAGGCCATCTTCAACAACAACACCAACAGCCCCAATCCTCCTTCTAAACAATATAATATGTTTTTCACTAGCTCACTTGGTTAAAAGTTACTTTACTTAGTAAGAGGCCTTGAGTTCAAGTCTCTCTTTTGTTACTTCTTTTTTTTAAATTTCATGCATTCATTGTAAAGTGAATTTCACTTAAATCTTCATAAGTAACTTATAGGCATAGTTAGGAGGAGTATCACCACCTGGACCAACTTCTACTTTCCACGTGGCTCTTTGGTTACCACTTATGTACTTTTTCAAAAGGGCATAACTTTCACATCCGAAGTCCATTTTTAGTGTTGTTTTTTTAAACGACCTAATTATTCGAGATCTTTCCATCTAGACCATTAGTTTTAGTTTATAAATCCATATTACCAGTATATTTAATATGGCTTCTTTTCATGATATTTTTCTTACTAGCACCAACTACTTCCAATAGAAATCCCATATGGAGGATCTATGAAGAAGTAAAAGAATGTACCAGATTACCTTGGGAAAAGAACAAAAACCCACTAATGATGACAAGTATGCCAAGTGGATTAATAGGAATGATGAACCCCGTGGACTAGTCGGAATCTCCATCTCTCCTGATTTAAGGTTTCACCTTCAAGGACTTGATGCCCCCAATAAATCTTGGGAAAAGCTTGCAGTTGTGTTTGGTAAACACAATATTATTCGATCCCGCCAATTGGAAAATCATTTAATGACTTTAATTCCAAATGATTTTTCTTGCATTGAAGACTACTTATCTAAGTTCAAAACACTTATAATTGTGTGTATAGAATGTGAACTAGATCTGAAGGAAGATCGATGCATATATGTTATTCTTTCTAAGCTAGGTAGTGCATATTCTATTTTTGTATCTACCTTTTATGCCACTAGAGAAGCTCTAGGGAGTTCTTATAAAGAACCCTCTCTTGAGTTCTTTTTTGATGTTGTAATCAGAGAGAAAGATAAGCTTGTGCAACTTGGACCAATCAGCACTGCAAGTACATCCAACAAAGCCTTAGTGGTCCAATAGAAAGATAAATCCAAGAATACCAAGAAGCAACATCCTTTCCATAACAACAAGCAAAACAAGGGTCTCAAACCCTCTCATCCACCTTCAGCTCCTAATGGTGAAAAAGGAGCAAAATCTACAAGTAAGAAGACTAACAGACATTGCAAATTTTGTGGGAAAGATGGTCATAATGAGTCCAATTTTTTTAAGAAGATGGCATCTTTAGAAGCAACGATGAAGAAGCACAACATCAGTATTGATTCTATTTCTTCTTCTCGTGGGAATGCACTTTTTTATTCTGGTTTCTCCTTCAATGCAAGTTCTACTTATTCTTCTTATGAGTGGCTTATTGATTCTAAAGCATCTTATCATAAGGCTAAGGATAAAGCCATATTTTTTCTCTAAATGAATGTAATACCAAAAAAATATTTGTTGGCGATGATAGATATCTTGGTGTTGTAGGGTCTGGAATAGCTCAGGTAGATAATGGTCATTTCAATGATGTAATATGTGTTCCAAGTCTTTTTTGCAACCTTCTATCAGTATATCAAATCACTCATTCAGGTGAAGGTAAAACCATAGAGTTTTCACCTCACCAAGTTGTAATAAAGGATCTAAAATATCCTCAACATGTTCTTGCAACCAGAATTGCTTATGATATTACCAGGTTGCATAAGTTTGACAACTTTGGGTCATAATATTTTCCATTAGTTTTTGTTGCTCATAGGGATGGATTTAAAAAACTTTGGTATGAGCGATATGGTCATCTAAACTATCGCTCATTGCAACAACTATGTAATCAACAGATGGTGATTGGTCTTCCTCTTTTTTTTTGTAGGGGTGGTGTTTATGTCGGTTGTATTCTTGACAAACATCATTAGGACAGTTTTGACAAACGTGCCTCTTGGCATGCATCATCCCCTTTGTAGCTTGTTCACGGTGAATTATGTGGTCCACTTATTCTCTTTCTTTTTCTGAGTGCAAGCATTTATTAAATTTCATTCATGACTTTTCCAAATTCAATTGGGTTTACTTCTTAAAACTTAAGAGTGAAGTTTTTGACAAGTTCTTGGCCTACAAAGCCCTTGTAGAAAAGAAATCTGGACATCAAATTAAAAGGTTAAGAATAGATAATGGAGGCAAATATGTGAACAATAATTTTACAAGTTATTGCACTGCACAGGGCATCCAAATGCAACACGATGTTCCATATACATCACAACAAAATGGTGTTGTTGAGAGAAAGAGCCGCACATTAAAAGAAATGGCTAATTATATGATCTAATCTAAGGGATTAATTCTAAAGTATTGGGTGAAAGCCATTAACTGTGCAAATTACATAGTAAATCGTACTCCCACAAATAATCTTAAAAATATAACACCGGAAGAAGCATGGAATAAACTTAAGCTAGATTAAAGTCACTTCCATTTATTTGGCAGTATAGTATGGGCTCATATTCCCGATGAGAAAAAGAAATCATTGCAACCTAAAAGTGAGAAGTGTATATTTGTTAGCTATTCTGAAGATGTAAAAGGTTACAAATTTCTTCAACCACATTGTAATGAAATTATTATTAGAAGAGATGTTAAATTTGATGAAAATCTCTTGGCCTGTGAGCCTAATTCGACGTTTGAGCCTTCTTAGGATTGCGATCCATCTTCGGTGTTTGTGCCATCTATTGTTCCTATTCTAGTTTCTTCTTCTTCATATGATAACACTGAGGATGGAAATCCACCTCCACTTTCTCACCTTCCTCCAGATGAGTCCATTGAACATGAACCTGAACTAACACCATCACTTCCTAGATGGGTCCATTCAACACGAGAAGCAGTTGGTGATCTTGTCAGTGATCCTTCGTATCAACATCAGACATGTTCATAGTTCTAGTGAGCCTATTCTCTTTTGATTCAAGTTTGAGAGACTCATGATCCGAAGACATTTGCAAAAGCTTCGGGTGATCCATATTGGGATACAACAATGAATGAATAGTATCGTTATTTAATGGAGAATGATACTTGGGATCTTGTACCTCTTCTGAAAGGAAGAAAACTTATCATATGTAAATGGGTCTACAGAACTAAGTATGCATCTAATGGAAGTGTTGAAAGACACAAGGCTTGGTTTGTTGCCAAAGGATTTTCCCAAGTTGAAGGAATTGACTATAATGAAACCTTTTCCCCTGTAGCCTAAATGAATTCCATCTACCTCGTTCTAGCCCTTGCAGTGTCACATAAATGGGAGGTCCATCAAATGGATATCAAATTTTCCTTCTTGCATGAGGATTTCCAAGAATAAATCTAAATGGAACAACCTCCTGACTATGTCCAGAATGACTCTAACCTTTTTTGTCGCCTTAAGAAATCTCTTTATGGTATTAAGCAAGCTCCCCAAGCTTGGTATGCCAAAATGGACAAATTTCTTCTTGACACTTGATTTTCTAGATGCCATTATTATCCTAATGTCTACACCAAGAATATAGGAAGCCATCTCATAATCCTTGTTCTTTATGTTGATGACCTTATCCTCACTGGTAGTGACCCAAAACTTTTAAACCATGTGAAAACCATTCTTAAGAAAAAAATTGAAATGACAGACTGAGGATTTTTGCACTATTTCATTGACCTCC
>JASDQU010014201.1:66852-80757 GCA_032191745.1 Picea mariana | reverse complement strand
TGACAAAGATTCACTTTAAAGGAACTATGTTGTAGTTTGAGGCCTTGATCATGGCCTATTAGATCAAGAATATTAACTTAGGTCCTAATTCCCTCGACTTCTGACCCAACCATGGTCAAGGCTCTAGTACCCATCCCTAATGCATAAAACCTTCTAATGGCATCCACATACCACTAATTATCATGCACATTATCAAGGCATTGAGATCCATCCCCATTATCCAAGGAATTATAGGAGAAACCATGTTCCACTTGGAGGATATGGTAATATTAATATTAAAATTGCCGCCTAAAATAATTTTTTAATTTTTTTTTTAAATAAATATTGTTTTTCACAATTGTGACAACAACTCAACTTGCTGCGACAATTTTGCTATATAACCAATGAAAAGTTGTCGTCGCACTTGCGACGACCACTAAACTAACAGGGGAAATTTTGCAATATGACCAACGAAAAGTTGTCGTCGCACTTGTGACGACAAATTAACTTGCTGCGACAATTTTGTTATATGACCAAAGAAAAGTTTTCGTCGCAATTGTGACAACAACTAAAATTGATGTGACAATTTTGCAATATGACCAATGAAAAGATGTTGTCGCACTTGCAACAACAGCTTAACTTGTTGCGACAATTTTGTTATATGGCCAACAAAAATTTGTCATCGCAATTGCGACGACAACTTAACTTGCTGCTACAATTTAACTACATAAACAACCAAAGTTGTCGTCACAAAGGTCGTCGCAATTGAGACGAAAAGTTGGTTTCACATTGTTTGCCTTTATTGTCGTATTGGCAACGATATTTCTTTTTTTTCCACAATTGTCAGAAATTCCCTAGGGTCGTCGCTCTTGCGACGTTAGTTCAAGTTCGTCAAAACTTCCATGTGCCATAAAACGAAGTTTCAGAGACTCAAGATTTGTCACAATATCAACGACATAACGTCGCAAGAGCGTCGAAATTGTCGTCGCAAAATGACCCAAATTTGCTAGTACCCCCCCTCCCCCCCAGTAACAAAAAATGGTAGCACAAGCTCCTACACCCCCACCCAGAGGAAACGCAAGGTCCTCGACCATGAATATTATGATGGTTAAATCTATGGTGGCACTATCCACCAAAGCGAAGAACTATGACTCCCAAGAAGGGGAACCTTCATATAAGGATCCTCCATTAACTACACCACCCAATGGCCCTCTCACTTTAGATAAACCAACTTCTGAACCTACAATATGCCCCCCAAAAGGGGTACTTCGATGGACTACCCATAATCTAAATGCTCGGGCAGCTTAACATTATAGCATACTGGAAGATCTCACCCAGGCACCATGTGCCATGTTAGCACTCGAAGTATTGTAGAGTTGTCCTTCGTAGCGAAAATCCTTGTTATCAGCTATAGGGGGAATCGACCCTTTGGAGTTAAACATTATTTCCTTTGACATATCATAGAGTGAGACACGTCTCTCACACCAACTAGCATTGCAAATCACAGTTGGTTATCTCAACAAAAATATATTTTGTACGGTGATCGATGAAGGAGTGACCACTTGCAATATGTCTTTGTCATGTTGGAAATCCATTGGTTCTCCTCAAATCACTACATATCAAACCATTCTAAAATATTTTGATGGACATTTTTTCAAACCCCATGGAATTCTTACCTCTTTATCCATTAAGCTCGAGGGAAAGGCTGTCTCTATAGAAGTTGAAGTGGTGGATGCCACACTCGACTATAATATGCTCTTGGATCGCACTTGGTTCTACACAATGAAGGACATTTCATCCACTATCTTTCACATCATACATTTTCCCCATCAAGGACAGATAGTCACCATCAACCAACTAGATTATTGCACACCCGACTTGTGAACTAATCCTAGCACTAACATGCATTTTATAGGTGATTCTTCCAAAGGGTATGAAAGTTTCGGTATAGGTATGTTTAAAGATCATCTCTTATGGGTATATTCCCCCTTCCTACACCTGATACTACACATATCGCTCCTATAAACATGATTTTCTGATTTATCAGTGGATCCCTTGAGTCAGTTGATCCTTGGGTGGTACCTCATCCTGAGGATGTTGACTCGTATGGAGCATCCATCCCTCTCAACACAGTTGATATTTTTTATCTGGAAATTCCATTCAAATCTGTTGATATTGGTTAACAACTCCATCCTCATGTGGAGTGTGATAAACCTTCGCTGCATGTATGGGTTGTTGACTCTCTTAGTTCACAAGATTTCCTAGATGCTAAGTTTCCTTCAGAAGAGGTCATCCCATAAGTCATGGCCTCCATTGATAAGCCCAGAGAGGATCAGAATAATTACACATTCCTTCTCCATGATTTGGAACTGATGAGAGCTAGCACTATGAGTCTTGATTCAAAACTGGGGGCATTGGCTAGGACATCTAGTAGACCTCCCAATTTCATCAATTATGAAAAATATTATTGGCCTTAGCCTAGCAATGGGCTCTACTTGGCATAAATTATCAACATGTGTAGTGCCTGGTACATAGGTGTTTGTTTTGAGTGCCTTCTGTTTTGTGTACGTCATATCCAAAAAATCCAAAAACATTTTCTTTTTGAGACTTCGCTATGCGTTTTGACCTTGGAATCTAGTTTACATGTGTTGACAGGATTCTAGGGATGTTTTTCTTACAAATATGGGGACATCCATTGAACTTGAGTTACGTGTCCCTAAACTAGCATATAGGGATAGGTTTTTCCTTGCATTTCCCTCTTTGTATTATTAACCATCCATACTGCCAGCACTATGCCATAAGTTCCACCCCATCTGAATTATGACATTATCGCTTCCATTATTTGCATGTCATATTTCAGATCATACACCTCATGGGCATCCTAGAATAGCACTCGTTGATATCATTTGGTTCCCATGTTGCGTTTTCCCATAATCCTGGGAACCCTCCGTAGTAATTTATCCCCTGAAGTTGAGCCTCATTCTGGCCACATCCAATGGGGGTTCCCAAACATTTTTGTTGTTTAAATAATCACACTTTATCAGTATTGTTGTCTCACTGCTTATTGTTGCTACCTCCCCATTTGCTTCCATTTCTTATCGCATCATAGCCATGATTGACCACTAGCCATCTATTTTCTCCCATTTTACAACACCTGTGGACAAGAATTGTTGTTACAAGTGGTCATCATGTGTCATGTTTCTTTTTGCAATCCATTGCTTAAGTCATGTTCAATACGCATGGAACTTCATTGCAAACTACTCGGTCTCTCCAACTAAGCTTACTATTACCCCTTTGTCACACTCGGTAACCAACCATGACAAAGGTACACCCTAGAGTCTCCTTTAAGCTTTTTTTAGACTCCCTAAACATGAAAAGATTGTCGGGTGAGCTTGTTTCCTTTCACACTTATTCAATGGATTTGAATGGATGTCTATTTGGTATAAGTTTAACCCTTTTTTGGACCAGATGGACTAATTATGAAAAAGGAATACTCTGGTCAACCTTGGCTAGAAGAGTTCTCCTTTGTATTGTTTTATACTTTTTCGGGCTCGAGGGACTAAATTTACGAAAAAGAATACCCTTGGAGTCTTCTTTAAGTTCTTTTCAGACTCTCTAAATGTGAAAACATCGTTGAGTTTACCTTATCTAGACTCGTAAAATTATACATTGAAGGACCCATATGGGATCAAACCCCTCCTTCTTCAGGTTCATTAAAAATGTGATGAGGGACTCATTGAAGATGAGCTATATTGAGCATATGTTATCCTCCTTAAGCTTGTAAAAAAATAAATGGGTACTCGTCATTCATGGTGGGGGGAAATTTGAAGGGTTTTCAGTCTAGTCATCTTCACAAATGGTAGTCATGCATCAAGTCATACTTGAACAACGTAAATGTTTTACGTCTATGTACCATAGTTGGGTTATCCATTGCCTCTGAATCACTACCATATCCTTTAGTTTTTAGACTCCGTCGACTAATCACTTTTCCAGTCTCCCATGGTGAGTGTTTTGGTCATTATCGAGTCAATGTTGCCAAGTCAAGTTATTTTCTATGTCATTTTGTTCAAGGGAAGTTCACTTGTGTCGACCATTTTCATTCCTTCATCCCATTTATCCTAGCCATCCCTAAGTTAGTTATGCTCTATTTTATACACCATCTACCTCTGTTTGTTTCATGTCAATTGATGGGGGATACATCAAGGCCCTCCTTCAATGGATTTCATCTTGTTGACACCAAATCATTATCCAGGATCAAAATATAGAAACCAGTTAGTACCTTGGGTCTTGCAGACATCAGTGGCAAGTCCCCTCGCATTTCCATTAGTGGGTTTACATCATTGTCTTGTACTGAATGAGTCTACGAGTGTTTGACTATAGCTCATATCTTCACACTCACTAGATTATACTAGGTATCTTGGGGTCCATCATCATCATCGGTGGATTCCCTCATGTCTGTCAACGGTATCCAATAATGACTAGTAATCAGATGGTTTCTACCATGCTCAACATCAGCTCATTTATTCGCATGTTGTAGATTCATACCATTCATGGTTTGAGATGAAGACCTTGGCTTGGGACCACATCATTCCTTTATAGCATCCCATCCCAAGTTGCGATGGAATTATTCATGAGTCCTTCAGAGATCGCTCAGACATCAATTCATCTCATTGATTTGTATACTGTGACATAGATCCACATTTGTACTTGGTCATGGCTATGTTCTCACTTTTGACATGGATCCACAGTGTATTAGTTCAGGGCCATGATCTAGTCAATTACATCATGCATGGATCTGTAGTGTATTTTTTTTGGTGGCTATGCTTAGTTTCTATTATCGAGCATGGGTATGTCTGCCTCGAGGATGTTCTTCTTTGTGAGGGACTGATGCTATATTTTTACCATCTTCCTTCGCCTAAAGTTCCATAACTTTTGTTCATAAAGTATTTCAACCATCAGACACCTCTTCCGACCTCATACTTTAGGGGGCATTTGTTATACAATTATTTTCCACCTGATTACCTAATGGATATTCTCTAGAGTTTAGGAGGATGAACCATTGAGTTATGTCACTTTTCCCTTGAGTATATACCATCCTTTTTCCTAGTTGTGAGTTTTCCTTTTACAGATTGTGACCCAAATTGATGGTCGCGCCTTGTTTTCTTGCAAATTTCAACTAGTCACATTCTGCAGGAATGCAGGGCACGACCTGGTCTGTTACTCTCAAATTAGGAATGGTTACAATGAGATGGGATTAAGCTCGGATTTCTTGTAATTCGACCTCGAGAAGCTTGTTATTTTGAGTGTCTAAGAGTTATCTACCATCTCATCTCTTTCATCCTATATATTGAGGGTCTCTCATGGGAAAAGGGGAGGAAAATAAAGAGTCAACTTATAATGTCAAATTGATTACGGAGCTTGGGCAAGAAAATTGGGAGAAGCTTCAGCAAGCTATTTGTTTGTAAGTTGTAAGATTTTTGATTTATTAATAGAAAATGCACATGATTTTCCCCTCTAATTGATATGGTGATTATAATCTTTATAGAGAGTTAATATTTTCATGTCTTTATGTCATATTATTATATTTATCCATGATTAGTACATGTTACGTTTGATCTTGTGAGAGGTGTTTGTTGGTGTTCTTATGTGTGTAGACTTGTGTTCATGAAAGTGAAAAATATCTTCAAATGAGTGAACAACCAAGGAGCATGCAGGGACAACCATCGAAGTATCAGGTATGCTTCTCATCCTATTATCTCATAGATCCTCTCATGTATGATTCAGATCTAGGAAAATCTACAGCTTGCATCGCTATTATGTCTTAGGTCTAGGAAGAGCCTAAGGGAGGTAACTCCTGCAGGGCACATTTATCCTACAACACTAAACTCTCATGATTCTTGCATTATATTCTTTAATACTTCTGATAGTGGCCAACAAATATGAATGGTTTTCTCTATCCCTCCTACCATCAAATTATTCATCCCAAAGGTGTGAGGTGTCCTCTATGCTATGTTGATCCATTCATTGTCGTTCCCTTTTCAGTACATCCTACATGTTGTAACAATGGAACATTGTTAGCCATTACATTACAATTATCAGCGCAGATTTCTCTGCCTTGTCAAACATCATTCATCCTTTGACAATCTCGATCTAGGACTCCATTCATACTCCAAACCATTGTCAGTATTCATATACATAGTTAAATCATTTAAAAAATAAATAAATACTTTATCATGTAAAATTCCTCAAACAATCATGTGTTCTTGGTGACCCATTCAATCCTAGAGTTTGAACTCTTCTCTAGTAACACACCTGACCCCCTGAACCCACTTAGGATGGTGGGATGTCAAATTTCCACTTCGAGTAATCTTCAGGTATCGGGTTACACCATCAGCGACCTTTTTCCATCATGGTGTACACGAGGACTTCATCTTACTTTGTCTAAATTGTAGGTAGCAGCAAAAAATTCTCAGACTTGTCATCCATATTCCCAACAATTATATAACATAATGATGCTACACAGACCAGGGAATATACATCCCTGATCAGACGACTATAATTCACCCAACGCAACCAAATCAATGGTCAATGGTGAAACAAGTTCTCTACCCATCGAGAAAGTGTTAGGATATTTAGACTCTTAGGTGTTAGTTAAGATCAACTTGGTCTAATGTGTCATTAGGTAAAAGTGTGTTTCTTAGTGTGTTTATTTAGTATGCATTAGTATGCATTTGTAATTAGGAAATATGATGGTCATGATATGTTCCCCACAGAGACTAATCTGATGGTTCATATTCTCCTTGATCTTAACGACTACATTGATATGTAGCTTAACATATGATTGGTCCATGATCTCTATTTAAAGAGCATGGAGGGTCATTTGTTGATGATTGATTGTGAGAAACTCTCTTGTAAAATCTATTTGTAAAATTTTCTTTTGCATTTATAAATTTCTCCAAGTGGCCATGTTGGTTGGGGTCATGGATGTTTCCCCATAGGGGTTTTACCACGTGAAAATATCAGTGTGTTGATCCTTGATCTGGTTGTGTGAGTGATTATTGAATGTGTTTGTCCTCTAATGGAATAATTGTGTTATCAAACATGGTATCAAAGCGCATTTGAAGACCCACTCCCATTGTAGATCGAAATCGTGAAGTTGTGTTGCCTCATCTCTAGTTTATACCATTTTCATACATTTCTGGGTAGAGAGGATTGTTCCATTGCATCTGGAGCACTCGTTTCAGTCAAAAACACTTTTTTTCACTCAAAAAGGTTTATGTTTGACAAGATACGACCATTTCAGTCAGATTCGGAGGTATAAAGCACGAATACACCCTTTTAAATTTTTGTAGAGATAATATTTTGGTTTTTTGTTTTTTATTTCAAGGTTTCTACTCTTTTGGATCTGCGTATGATATTTTCCTCGCACCCTGTGTGATCTCGAAAAATCAAAAATAGGTCGGAAAGGGTTTTCTTATCTACATATTCTCTTTGTTGTGCGCTCTGTGTGATCTCAGTAAATCAAAATAGAGGGAAAATTTGCATTTCCGGGGTAAGTTAACCGAGATCTAACTCTTGTTTTCATCGAGAAGTGAATTTGTTTTCTTTTCTGAAAATATTTTTTTATGAGCACGCTCTCCAAGGCCATATTCAACAACAACACCAACAGCCCCAATCCTCCTTATAAACAATATAATATGTTTTGCACTAGCTCACTTGGTTAAAAGTTACTTTACTTAGTAAGAGGTCTTGAGTTCAAGTCTCTCTTTTGTTACTTTTTTTTTTTAAATTTCATGCATTCATTGTAAATTAAATTTCACTTAAATCTTCATAAGTAACTTATAGGCACAGTTAGGAGGAGTATCACCACCTGAACCAATTTCTACTTTTCATGTGGCTCTTTGGTTACCATTTATGTATTTTTTCAAAAGGGCATAACTTTCACATCTGAAGTCTGTTTTTAGTGTTGTTTTTTTAAACAACCTAATTATTCGAGATCTTTCCATCTAGACCATTAGTTTTAGTTTATAAACCCATATTACCATTATATTTAATATGGCTTCTTTTCATGATATTTTTCTTACCAGCACCAACTACTTCCAATGGAAATCCCATATGGAGGATCTATTAAGAAGTAAAAGAATGTACCAGATTACCTTGGGAAAAGAACAAGAACCCACTAATGATGACAAGTATGCCAAGTGGATTAATAGGAATGATGAAGCCTGTGGACTAGTCGGAATGTCCATCTCTCCTGATTTAAGGTTTCACCTTCAAGGACTTGATGCCCCCAATAAAGCTTGGGAAAAGCTTGTAGTTGTGTTTGGTAAACATGATATTATTTGATCCCACCAGTTGGAAAATCATTTAATGACTTTAATTCCAAATGATTTTTTTTGCATTGAAGACTACTTATCTAAGTTCAAAACACTTATAATTTTGTGTATAGAATGTGAACTAGATCTTAAGGAAGATAGATGCATATATGTTATTCTTTCTAAGCTAGGTAGTGCATATTTTGTTTTTGTATCTACCTTTTATGCCACTAGAGAAGCTCTAGGGAGTTCTTATAAAGAACCCTCTCTTGAGTTCTTTTTTGATGCTCTAATCAGAGAGAAAGATAAGCTTGTGCAACTTGGACTAATCAGCACTGCAAGTACATCCAACAAAGCCTTAGTGGTCCAGTAGAAAGATAAATCCAAGAATCCCAAGAAGCAACATCCTTTCCATAACAACAAGAAAAACAAGGGTCCCAAACCCTCTCATCCACCTTCAACTCCTAATGGTGAAAAAGGAGCAAAATCTACAAGTAAGAAGACTAACAGACATTGCAAATTTTTTGGGAAAGATGGTCATAATGAGTCCAATTTTTTTAAGAAGATGGCATCTTTAGAAGCAACGATGAAGAAGCACAACATCAGTATTGATTCTACTTCTTCTTCTCGTGGGAATGCACTTTTTTACTCTGGTTTCTCCTTCAATGCAAGTTCTACTTATTCTTCTTATGAGTGGCTTATTGATTCTAAAGCATCTTATCATAAGGCTAAGGATAAAGCCATATTTTTTTCTCTAAATGAATGTAATACCAAAAAAATGTTTGTTGGCGATGATAGATATCTTGGTGTTGTAGGGTCTGGAATAGTTCAGGTAGATAATGGTCATTTCAATGATGTAATATGTGTTCCAAGTCTTTCTTGCAACCTTCTATCATTATATCAAATCACTCATTCAGGTGAAGGTAAAACCGTAGAGTTTTCACCTCACCAAGTTGTAATAAAGGATCTAAAATATCCTCAACATGTTCTTGCAACCAAAATTGCTTATGATATTACCAGGTTGCATAAGTTTGACAACTTTGGGTCATAATATTTTCCATCAGTTTTTGTTGCTCATAGCGATGGATTTAAAAAACTTTGGCATGAGCGATAAGGTCATCTAAATTATCGCTCATTGCAAAAACTATGTAATCAACAGATGGTGATTGGTCTTCCTCTTTTTTCTTGTAGGGGTGGTGTTTGTGTCGGTTGTATTCTCGACAAACATCATTAGGACAGTTTTGACAAATGTGCCTCTTGGCATGCCTCATCCCCTTTGTAGCTTGTTCACAATGACTTGTGTGGTCCACTTATTCTCTTTCTTTTTCTGAGTGCAAGCATTTATTAAATTTCATTCATGACTTTTCCAAGTTCAATTGGGTTTACTTCTTAAAACTTAAGAGCGAAGTTTTTGACAAGTTCTTGGCCTACAAAGCCCTTGTAAAAAAGCAATCTGGACATCAAATTAAAAGGTTAAGAATATATAATGGAGGCAAATATGTGAACAATAATTTTACAATTTATTGCATTGCACGGGGCATCCAAATGCAACGCGATGTTCCATATACATCACAACAAAATGGTGTTGTTGAGAGAAAGAACCGCACATTAAAAGAAATGGTTAATTGTATGATCTAATCTAAGGGATTAAGTCTAAAGTATTGGGTGAAAGCCATTAACTGTGAAAATTACATAGTAAATCGTACTCCCACAAATGATCTTAAAAATATAACACCGGAAGAAGCATGAAATAAACTTAAGCTAGATTTAAGTCACTTCTGTTTATTTGGCAGTATATTATGGGCTCATATTCCCGATGAGAAAAAGAAATCATTGCAGCCTAAAAGTGAGAAGTGTATATTTGTTGGCTATTCTGAAGATGTAAAAGGTTACAAATTTCTTCAACCACATTATAATGAAATTATTATTAGAAGAGATGTTAAATTTGATGAAAATTTCTTGGCCTGCGAGCCTAATTCGACGTTTGTGCCTTCTTAGGATTTTGATCCATGTTCGGCGTTTGTGCCATCTATTGTTATGATTATGGTTTCTTCTTCTTCATATGATAACAGTGAGGATGGAAATCCACCTCCACTTTCTCACCTTCCTCCAGATGAGTCCATTGAACATGAACCTGAACTAACACCATCACTTCCTAGATGGGTCCATTCAACATGAGAAGCAGCTGGTG
The DNA here is from genome assembly GCA_032191745.1 of Picea mariana. Lineage (NCBI taxonomy): Eukaryota > Viridiplantae > Streptophyta > Pinopsida > Pinales > Pinaceae > Picea > Picea mariana. The sequence continues at coordinate 70,272 of JASDQU010014201.1, read as the reverse complement.
ATCTTGTCGGTGATCCTTCATATCAACATCAAACATGTTCATAGTTCTAGTGAGCCTCTTCTCTTTTGATTCAAGTTTGAGAGACTCATGATCCGAAGACATTTGCAGAAGCTTCGGGCGATCCATATTGGGATACAACAATGAATGAATAGTATCGTTCTTTAATGGAGAATGATACTTGGGATCTTGTACCTCTTCTGAAAGGAAGAAAACTTATCATATGTAAATGGGTCTACAGAACTAAGTATGCATCTGATGGAAGTGTTGAAAGATACAAGGCTTGGTTTGTTGCCAAAGGATTTTCCCAAGTTGAAGGAATTGACTATAATGAAACATTTTCCCCTATAGCCTAAATGAATTCCATCTGCCTCATCCTAGCCCTTGCAGCGTCACATAAATGGGAGGTCCATCAAATGGATATCAAATCTGCCTTCTTGCATGGGGATTTACAAGAAGAAATCTAAATGGAACAACCTCCTCGCTATGTCCATAATGACTCTAACCTTGTTTTTCGCCTTAAGAAATCTCTTTATGGTATTAAGAAAGCTCCCCAAGCTTGGTATTCCAGAATGGACAAATTTCTTCTTGACACTTGATTTTCTAGATGCCATTATGATCCTAATGTCTACACCAAGAATATAGGAAGCCATCTCATAATCCTTGTTCTTTATGTTTATGACCTTATCCTCACTGGTAGTGACCCAAAACTTTTAAACCATGTGAAAACCATTCTTAAGAAAAAATTTGAAATGACAGACTTAGGATTTTTGCACTATTTCCTTGGCCTCCAAGTTTTGCAAACCAAGGAAGGAAATTTTATTTCCCAGTCTAAGTATGCTTGTGACCTTCTTCATTGCTTTCACATGGAAGATTGTAAACCAGCCCCTTCTCCCTTCCAGTCTCGAGTCAAACTTGTTGCCACCTATACTTCTTCTGAAGTTGATGCCACCTTGTATGGTTAGTTAATTTGTAGCCTCTTATACTTGAATCATACTCGTCTTGATCTTTCCTTTGATGTTGGTTTTGTTTCCCAGTATATGAAAACACCGGATGAAAGTCATTGGAAGGTAGCTAAAAGAATACTTCATTATGTTCGGGGTACATTTTAGTTCAAAATACATTACAGCTCAGGGGGACTCCTTTATTGATTAGTTTCACTAATTCAGATTGGGTCGACAACCCTGATGGTCGAAAGTCTACTGCAAGTTATGTTTTCAGTCTTGGTTCATGACCTATCACTTGGACCTATAAGAAACAATAGGCAATTGCTCTTTCTTCAGCATAAGCAGAGTACCAAGCAACAGTCAATACAAGTCAAGAAGCCTTGTGGCTTTGACAGATCCTTTGAAAGTTTAACAACATCCAACAACCCTTTGGTGCGACAATCAAAGTGCCATTAAGCTTGCCAAAGACTCGGTTCAACATCAACACAATAAACACATCGAGCTACGCATGTACTTCATCAGAAATCTCATTCATGATCGAGTTATTGAAGTGTTATTTTTCCCTATAGAAGATCAAGTTGTAAACATTTTCACAAAGTCTCTTATAGAAGCGAAGTTCTCCAAACTTTGATCTATGTTAGGATTTCAAGAAGTTGTCATTAAGGGGGGATGGGATATAATGCCTCCTCCCTTATCCTATTGTATCATCTTTGCAAAACCTTCAATCCTATCCCAAGTTGTTATTAAGGGGGATGTTAGGATATTTAGACACTTAGGAGTTAGTTAAGATCAACTTAGTCTAATGTGTCATTAGGTAAAATTGTGTTTCTTAGTGTGTTTCTTTAGTATGCATTAGTATGAATTTATAGTTAGGAAATATGACGATCGCGATAAGTTCTTGACATAGAGTGATCCAACGGTTCATATTCTCTTCAATCTTAAAATCTACATTGATCCATAGCTTAACACCCGATTGGTCCATGATCTCTACTTAAAGAGCATGGAGGGTCATTTGTCGATGATCGATTGTGAGAAATTCTCTTGTAAAATCTCTCTGTAAATTTTTCTTTTGCATTAATAAATTTCTCCAAGTGGCCATGTTGGTTGGGGTTGCGGATGTTTCCATGTAGGGGTCTTACCACATGAAAACATCGATGCATTAATACTTATTCTAGTTGTGTGAGTGGTTATCGAAGGTGTTCGTCCTCTATTGGAATACATGTGTTTTCAAACAGAAAGCAGGCTACTCCACCCACAGTTCTATATCAATCGCACTTCTCTGATGGACCTATCCTGATAGATCCAACGATCTTTGAGCCTTGAAATAAATTATCCTGATTAAATCGGTACCTCAACTACATGACGACTAATGCCTCACACATCCTTCATTCAATACGTAGACAGGTGGGGTCTACAACCAATCTATGATTGTGGTTATATCAAAATACATTCCTCATGGATCAATGGTTCTTGTCCACATTGGATCTTCTACCATCAAAATGCACTCACTCCAAGTGATCATGAGTCTTCCCAATTAACCTTCTCCGATGACGCTCTTCTGACGATCCAACGGTCCTCATATCATCACACCTAATGATCGGGGATCACTCAAAATCCCACAACTGTATGGTATTTAACTAGCACCACTCTTCATCTAAGTTTCTTCCTCGAGATGGATCATTCCATATCCAACTTCTCTAAACCCATCGACATTCACACCGATAGATATACGGTATTCCTCGTCCTCGGGTTCTCGGCATCAAGTTTTCTCCATCGGAAACCTTTCCTAGCCCCTTTTTCATACCTTCTCAATCCCCTACTTCTTGATAGGCTTATTAGTGAAGCATCTAGGGTTCCTACAACCCAAATATCATCAGCTTGACCTTCGACAGATCAAGAACTGTCAACCTCTTGTCATTTTCCCATCAGGAACCCGTTGTGACTTCGCACCTTAGGATTTCTTGATGACCTTGCCTCCTGATAGGCATTTTCATGTAGCCCGGATCTATGGCAAACATTCAGGATCTATTCTTTTTTCCAAATCAATGATTGTCATCCTTTTGGGTTGAAATAAGGGTTATCAATAGGGTTAAAGGTTTTTCTATGAATTAATAATTCCACATTCCTTCTTGCAAGGATATGGATCAACTCATTCATATTCTTAAACCCCTTTCCAACATGCAAGAAATACTCTACCCCAAACACCCAAATGAAGATCTTGTATCTTGCAAGATTTCCATTTCAAAAGCAGGGAAAATTATAGGTTTACCTACCTACATTGGCCTTCCTCGTGCATTCATTCATAGTTATTTTATTTAACAATTAAGGGGGGTTATATCACTCCATTTAAATCGGGAATTCAACACTCATTCATCACATTTAACCAATTATGTAAACAGAACACAATTTGCAACCATTAATAAACAAGCATGAGACATTCCAGGTAAAAAAATTATCTGCTCAGTGAAACCTTCAA
>JASDQU010014201.1:41491-52714 GCA_032191745.1 Picea mariana | reverse complement strand
TTGCCCCACTACGTAATTTCTGAGGTAGCCTTCCACCCACTTGTTGACTATTTTGGTTTTCCCATCAGTCTGAGGGTGGTAAATGGTGCTAGGGGTCAAAGCCATACCAACCAACCTGGATAACTCCTGCCAAAAGGTGGTCATGAATCGACTGTCCCTGTCACTAACAATGGTCTTGGGTAACCCGTGTAGCCTGAAGATCTCTCTAAAGAACAATTCGGCCACATGTGTTGCGTTGAAGTCTGTGGAAATGGAGAAGAAGTGTGAAATTTTAGTTAACCTGTCCACCACCACGAAAATACACTCTTTCCCCTGTGCCCTAGGCAATCCTGTGATGAAGTCCATGGAGATGCTTTCCCATTTGTGCTCTGGAATAGGTAAAGGTTGTAGCAGTCATGTTGGATGTGTGTGATCATCCTTGTTTTCTTGGCAAGTAGTGCACTCCTTGATGTGGCTCATCACATCTTTTTTTAGGCCCTTCCATGAAAACCTTTCCCTTACCTACCTGTATGTTTTGACAATCCCTTGGTGCTCTGCCACTAAAGAATCATGGCATGCCTGTAGTACCTTGGCCTTGAAGGTCGACTCCGGAACCAATAAAATTCATCCCTTGTAGTAGATGATGTCATTTATGACTCTAAAGTTGTCGTCCTGTATCTGTCCATCCATCAATTGACAAGAAAACTAGTTTTTGGAGAACTCCACTAGGAGGTGGGCCTTCCAGTCAATTGAAATATCGGTCATAGCATAAATCGATGGCCTTCTAGATAATGCATCTTCCACCATGTTATTCTTCCCCTTGACATATTCAATGTCAAAATCATAGGCCTCTATCTTGCTAACCCACTTACGTTGCCTCTCATTCAAGTCCTTCTACTACAAGAAGTACTTAAGGCTGTTGTGATCTGATCTCACTACAAATATTGCTCCCACCAAGTATTGCCTGAATTTGGCCAAGGCATGCATGATGGCCAGCATTTATTTATCGTAGATAGTGTAAAGGAGCTCAGGGCCCCTAAACTTTCGGCTCTCATAGGCAAGGGGATGCCTATTCTGCATAAGTACGGTCCCAATGCCTTCTCAGGAGGCATCACATTCCAATATGAAGGGTTGGCCGAAATCTGGTAAGGCTAAAACTGGGCATGTGCTCATGACCTTTTTCATCTTGTCAAATGTAGATTGTGCCTCCTCACTCCATCTGAAAGCCCCTTTCTTGGTTAAATCGGTCAAGGGTGCACAAAGTTGTGAGAACCCTTTGACGAACTTCCTGTAATAAGTGCAAATGCCGAGAAACCCCCTCAACTTTGTAAGAGTCTTAGGTGTGGGCAGTCAAGTATCACTTGGATCTTCTCTTGGTGTACGTGTACCCCCTTTACTCCAATGATGTGCCCTAGGTAGAGGACCTCTGCCATTCGAAATTCACATTTGATTCCTTGGCATACAAGGATTCGTCCTCCATGATGGTTAAAATATGGTCCACATGTTGAAGATGTTCCTCCCAAGTCTTCCTATAGATCAACAAGTCATCAAAAAACACAAGAAGGTGCTTCCTCAACTGCTTGTTGAAGACGTGATTCATGCATGACTGAAAGGTAGTTGGTGCATTGGTCAATCCAAATGGCATCACTAGAAATTCATAGTGGTCGTAGTGACATCCGAAGGCAGTTTTAGGGATGTCCTACTCCCTCATTTTGATATGATGATATCAAGAGCGCAAGTCAATCTTGGTGAAATAAACATCCCCATGGAGCTCATCCAATAGCTCATCAATCCTTGGAATGGAATACCTGTTTTTAATTGTCTTCTTGTTTAATGCCCTGAAATCAATCCACATGTGCATGGTTCCATCCTTCTTCTTGACTAGTAAAACTGAAGATGCAAAAGGACTGGAACTTGGTCTAATGTGACCCATGTCTAACAGTTCTTTGATGGCCTTATCTATCTCATCCTTGTACTTCTTTGGGTGTCTGTAGGGAGTGGTGATGACTGGTTTTTCCCCCTCTTGCAGCTCTATGATATGCTCAAACCCCCTATCTAGTGGAACTCCTGGTGGGATGGTTCCAAACACCTTACTATGTTTGTCAATGATCCTCTGAATCTCTGGTGCATAGTGAACCTTACCCTTCTTGTCCACACATGCCGAAATCTTACACTCTACAGCATATACAATCTCCTCTCTTTTGAAAATGGCCTCCATACGCTTTGTTGTAACTACTATGGTTATGTTTCCCGACATGCCCCTGAGAACTACCTTTCTCCCACTCTCCTCTGTGAAAGACATCTCCATGGTCTTGTAGTTGGTGGTGATAGGTCCGAACATACTAAGCCATTGAACTCCAAGGATGATGTTTGTATCAGGGAGGTCCATCACATAGAAGTCTTGGGCTAAATTATGCCTACACAGTGTAAGCTTCATCCCTGGAATATACATGTTACAAGGCATGGTGCTTCCTCCTGCTACCTCCACCTTGAATCCTTAAAATTCAACTGTGGGTATGTGCCTCCTCTGTAGCAGTGTTGAGTCAATGAAGTTGTGAGAAGCACCCCCATCAATGAGAACCGAAACCCTTTGTCTCTGCAATACCCCTCTCATCCTGAAGGTGTTGTACTTGGGTACCCCACTGATAGATGCCAATGTAGCCTTCTCCTCTGTTGCACTGTTGTGACCTGTAGCCTCCTCTTCAGCAGTTTCAGTGGTGCCTGCTTCTATGTTCTGGATGTGGCCAAAATCCTCATCCTCTTCATTATCAGATGTTACCTCTATGTAATGAGCCTTGCCATGACCCATACACTTGTGGGATGGATCCCAGGGTTCTTTGCATGTAAAGCATAGTTATTTTCTTCTTAGTTCCCTCCTGGTGTTCTCATCCGTCCTTCTTCTTCCCCTGTCAAATCCCCTTGGGTCTCTTCCTCCTGGATTCATTAGAGGTCTTTGGTCCCTTCCTCCGGTGTTTAGAGGTGGTCTAGGCACAAATTTTGGTTTTTATGTTGGGCCTAAACCTCTCGTCCTCCATATAAAATCTTGTAAGTTGGTAGGCTTGAAAGCCTTACCCCAACCCTTTAAAGGTTCCATCAAACCCTCTATGAAGAGCATCATGAGGCTTGACTGTGACACATTATGTACCATGACTACTAACCTCTGAAACTCCTCAATATACACCTCTGGTGATCCTGTCTATCTGATTTGTGTGAGTTCCCTGAAATGGAGTTCTGGATCCCCCTGGTCAAACTTGACAATGAGACTTTGTGTAAAATCTGGGTATGCCACTATCTAATTGTGACCAAGTGTAGTTAACCCATGGTACCACCAGTCATGAGCTTTTCCCTCCAAGTACATGGTGGCAAAATTGATGGTGTCCATCTCCCTCGTAGGGTTAAGCTGCAGGTAAGTGTCTAGTTTTTGTACCCACGCCTTTGCAGTCATCTTGGATGAACCATCAAAATAGGGGATCTCCATTTTTCCAGCCCTACGCTCTAGCTCATAATTGTTCCTATGGTACGGCCTGGGTTTTCTTCTGAATTTCAATCCACAAAACTGATCCAATGTGATTTGTCTTTGAATTGGTGGGCTTAGTGAGTTGTACTCCATCACATATTGATCAAACTGATCCTCAAACTCATCTAGGTGGTTGGGATGTGACTGTTCATCCACGAATGAAGGCAAGTACGGTCTAGGAGTGGTCCTGCAACCTGTTTGTCCCTGTGGTGATCCCCCTCCGTGGCTTCCCTTAGAATGATGATAGGGAACATGTTCCTGCTGATGTATGTTCCCGCCATGAGATCCACTAGTTTCCCTATTGGCATAAGATACTGGGCCTTTCTCCTTATGAGTCATCTCCATCAAGAGTTGTGATATCAATTTTTGTTTTTCACTAACCTTCCTCAAGGTCTCTAATATTTCAGCCTGTCCCCAACGTGTTGTCTCCTGGTTTTCCTACAGGTGATTTACAAGGTCGCTTTATGATAACTCTATGGAACGTTGCAAGTTCCTAGCTATCCCTGCTAGTATTTGTGGCTCATTGTCCTCGCCTAATCCTTCCATTTCGACATCTTCTTCACCTGTTTGTTTCCTTCTTCTACCCATATAAACACCACTGAACTTCTACATATGCCAATCCTCACAGGATGGGAGGATCAAAGCTTTGATACCACCGTAATGTTCCCAAGCCAATTTTTCGCTTGGAACACTAACTGACCACTGATTTTCTTGTTTGTTTATGTATATTTGCAGGTTGGCCTCTTAGGTTTCGGCCTTAGGGTTTACAGTTCAGTTATTTAAGTTTAGATCTGAAGATAATCAATGGAGATATAAGATAACACAAGATATGGAACCAACAACAAGATTTGACCTTTATTGATGTAATAAGAAAGAACCTGATACAAGAAGGATGCAGATCTAGAATAACCTCGGATAGCTTCAATAGATAAGATATGAGCTGCTACAAAATTATCCCGGCAAGAACATGCAAGCCCCCAAGGCTGGATATATAGTGAAGATCAATACAAGAAGAATCCAGGGTCAAGTCCAAACCACCTTAGCTGTAGATACGCTCCATTGGATGGCTATGAAGACCTAGTTTTTCGGCCTAGCTGCAGAAGACCTATGAATAGCATCAAACTCCACCAAATTATAGATCGGGGCAAGTAGAAGCCCTCCCTGAAGTCTCAAGCCTTGATGCCAAGATCTGCTCCTCCAAACGATTGAATCCTCAATCAAGACTACGCCCTCCTGAAGACTGTCAAGCTCAATATTTCGGCCCTGATGAAGGAGGCCTCCAAATACCTTGAAACTCTCTAGAAAGATAGATCGGGCCACCACAAGCTACTAGGAGAATTCTCAGGGTCAGATCTGAGGTATAACCCCTCCAAATTGAGAAGATTTGAATCACAGTTGCGCCCTCCTTCTCTAAAAAACGTGCCAAACCTCAAGATAATTATATGGCAAGAGTAACCCTCTCAAAACACACCATATCTGATGATCAAGGCCCTGCAAGAAATACCTAGCTGTTGGAATGTCAAAAATCCTTGTCAATAACCTGGATTGAACTCCTCTCCAAAGAAGGATGCGCCCCTATTGGAAAAACCTCAATGGTACGGCCTACTGCTCTCCTAGATGGATGATGGTACCTGTGAATGTTGTAGAATGGTGTGGGAGGAGTATTGCATCCCCGAGACCAAGCTTGGAACAATATGAGTGGAATCTTTCACCACTGAGTTGTTCTCTAGGGTTTGTATTCTCAAAACCCTCAAAACTGTGTGCTCAAGAGCCCAATAGAAAAATGCATAATAATCCAAGATGAATGAGAGGTGTGCCCAACGCTTTCCTTTATACTTCTTTCTATTCTTTGTTGAGTTAATTTAACCCTTAGGTTCAACCCCTAACTCAACCTCAAGTGTTCTAATTCTCCAGTGAGTTATTTTTTACCTTTTGAAGTCAACTTCAAATTATAACATTGGGTTTAGCTGACTTTTCCCCATGCTGCATGAGACTATAGTCTAGTGGGGATGAATAGACTACTGAGTCTCTCCAAACATATTCATCAGGAGGTGGGGGACATTATACAATAAGTTCTGGAGTCTCTCCACATCTTGGCTTTGGTTTCGTTGCATTCTGATGATTTCCATCATTTTGAGTTATTTTGGGCTATAGGTTAATTAAATTCACTAAGAAGGTCATTTTGGGCATAATACTTGGAGGAACCTTTTAGTGTAATATCTCATTGGAATCGGGAGGAACAACACTACAGGATAGGATGATGAAAAGTGACTTTCAGTGGCCAAGGAAGCCACAAGGAGAGATAAGGTACTTTTCAGAGGTAAAATGGCTAATTAATTAATTAAAGTGATTTAATTAATTAATTAATTATTAATAAAGTAAAAGTCACTTTGGAGGGACAAGGTGAGCAGGAAGGATAAAAGAGAGGCAAGGGCCTCTATTCTCTTATTATGTTGATTATCAGTTTTGATATCTGGCTTCTAGCTAGTGAGCCCATGCCTTGTGGGTTTTGAGGGTTTTGACTTAACAAACCCTAGAGATCAAATCGGTGGTGAAAGATCCCATCCAACCTGATCCAAGCTTGGTCACGGAGGTGAAAGATTCCTCCCTCACCATTCTACATCAGATCTACTCAGTTTCAGGAAAGTTATACACCTGCCACAGGTATAGGAAGAGAGAGGGCGCACCATTGAAGGTTTCCAACAATGGGGGTGCACCATTGAAGGTTTCCAACAAGGGGGGCACACCATTGATGGGAGGGAAGTTCGATCCAAGAGATTGGAAGAGCTTCTGGATATTCTAGCACTTGGGTTTTCATTGCAGGGCCCTGGTAATCAGTTCTAATGCATTTTGAGAGAGGTAATCTTGCCAGAAGATTTCCTAGAGCATTGGCACGTTTTGACAGGAGGAGGGCATTATTATGATTCATATCCATTCAATTTAGAGGGGTTATACTTCAGATATGACATTGAGACTTTACCTAGAGGCTTATAGGGCCCCGATCTATCTTTCTAGGGAGTTTCAAGGCATTTGGAGGTCTCCTTCATCAGGGGTGAAATATTAGGGTTTAACAGTATTCAGGAGGGCGCAACTCCACTTGGGAATTCAACATTTGGAGGAGCATCTCTTGGTATTTCGATCTGAGACTTCATGAGGGGACTCTACACACCCCGATCGACGGTTTGGCATCTTCATCGGAGTGTTTGGAGGCCTTGAGCAATAGGGCTGAATTGTTGAGGGTACTCAGTCTTCCAGCAGGGCGTGACTTAGCCAGTCTTGGGGTTTGGCACTTCATACAGCCCGGATCTCATCTTGTATTCATCTATTGTATCCAGGTGACCTTTGGAGGCTTGTATCTTCTCTCTTGATCTTGATTGAGGACCATCCTCATTTTGTTATGATCTCTTATGCTATATTGTACCAGATCTGTAGATCCATTGTATCAAGTTCTTCTACTATTATGAATAAATATCAGATCTAAGGTATTTTGAGTTATTGCTTGTGTTTTTGATCTTGCATCCGGTTGAGGTATGTCCATTGCTATATTTATGTTGATTATTGCTGCAAACACACATAACAATTATCAATATAACCCTAGCGCAACCCAAAGGACCATAATAAGCAAAGTGTTTGAGGAAATGCCACAACCAGAAAACAATTAAAAACTCATGCAAATTGTGATGTTCCTGGCATCTTGGCTTGGGAACATTACAGTGGTATCAGAGCTTAGAGTCCTGCCAGCCTAAGGGGTCTTCCATAAGAAGAGATGAATATTTTGAACTTTGCTAGAGGGATTTTTTAGTGTGAGAGGGAATATCAAACCTTCAATGAGATTCTCAAGAAGCTAATAACATTCCAATAGTTTGTATCCTTTAAAAATCCTAGTTGGAGCAAAGATGAGGTTACACATTGGGTCGGTGTAGCAGAGGAAACCAGAGCTATGGCAGCTAGATGGAAGGAATCACAAAGTAACCCCACACCCATTAGGAGCAGACAACTTTGCTACAGTTGAAAAGTGCCTTGGGAACTCAATCATAGATGTAAGGGTAAAGGTAAGAAACACATTATTGAGTTGCATTATGACAGTGATGATGAGGTGTGTGAGGATGCAGAGATAGATGCTTATTTGGAGAAATCCGATGATGCTCGTGACTCTTGCACAGAGGCTAGTAATTCTTTCACGCTTGAGGAGGATAGTGACCCTTGCGTATTGGATGGACAGGATGATAGCGCTTGTGTTTCAGTAGTCATATCACATACTTTTGATGACCTTACACCTCAGCAGAGTGGTGACACTAGTGGGAATTCACACGTGTTAGCACCTAGACATGGTGAGCTTCCTATGATGATCGTGACACAACTGTCATATTTCCAGACACCCATGAGAGCCACGGCACATGAGGATACCTGTGGCATTTCAGATATGATAGAGGAGTCGTATGTGAGGAATGCACACTAGGGACGTATGGATCCACAGATCTAGGAGGAGATACATGATGTGCATACAGTAGACCTTACACACACATATCAGTATGAGGAGAGTGGGTCACTTCTTTTGGAGACTCCACTATTTGATCAAATTGTGGAGATTGACAGTTGGATGAGACACTTACTTATAGGACCAACCTACAGTGATATTGATCTGGATGACCTTGGTGTCGAGGTTGACCCAGTAGTATATCTTGGATCCATGTTGCGATAGGATTATACAAGAGATTACATGAGTATGTAGGAGCATACAATGGAGAGTGATAGTTCACAGAGACATGCTGAGACGTGCAGTAGGATTCAGATGGATGTATTGGATTGCAAGGACAAGACACACTTAGGGGAGCATGGAGAGGCCTCTCCTTTGCAGCAACACATAGCTTTGAGAGATCACCTTCACAATATCAACAATTGCATGAGAGATGAGAAATGGAGGGTGGTTGACCAACAATTGGAGGAGTCACCCTCAGTTGTCCCTAATGATTTGGGTCCAGTGATGATTACAAGAGAGTATGTACCATGGGTACCGGTGGATGAGATTTTGGTTGAATCCTTGGGATTTACCAAAGCATATGATACCTTTCAGTCCTACAGTCAGCCACATATATTTATGTTAGTCTTTCCCGACACTTTTATCATTGACAGCGGCATGAGGAGAGATAAATAGTGGCAGAGGACATGGAGAGTGAGTAGGCCGACACCACCTGACAAGAGTGATTTTATGGAAAACAACAAGATAGGGGTGGATCGTCATAGGCAGACAATTGATACTTGGTGCGTGATGGTGAGCATCATAGGCCAAGGGATAACAAACATCTTAGAGGGCGACACAGATACGGATTCTCATGAGGATGAGCATGGAAGGCTTCCGACAGTGATCAGTATGACACAGGAGTAGTTAGCAGGGATTGGAAGTGATAAACTTCCAAGTTTTCCATGGGATCTAGGAGTTCATTTTGTTAGTAGGTTGTTTCACAGTATGATGACCCGGGTTGCGTCAAAGAGCCACATACTTCACTTTGGGTTGGTTTTGAGTGGGATTGCAGGGGCTTGTCCTATGGGGCAAGACAATTTCTCTCTTTTGATCATCATGATCGAGCATGGAGATGGTTGGGCAGGTACTACTTCCATAGAGATTATTTTACAGATGCAGTTTCTAGACAACAGTTATAGTTACCACAGACATTCCAGCTTGAGGATCTAGCAGTGGAGGATCCAGTGTGTATACAACGGGCAGACAATCATGGTTAGAGTAGTACATCACCAGCATGGTTATCATTGGCAAGGACTAGCATGGGACATGGGGATTATAGGATTGAGCACTTCATGGACTGATAGAGTTGCGTGGACCCTTGGAGGGGAAAGTTATTTTGACTTTCTAGTGAGCATCAGTGTGGAGGAGAGCACATCACTTGAGGGTGCCTCTTGGAGGTATTGCAGTACCTCACTATGGCAGCAACATATGCAGTTGATGGAGACTGTGTTGGTCTCGATATGGATTCAAAGGATGGACTCATTCCAAGATGAGGCCATGTGTCACATGGAGGAGACTCTTGGTGTTGATATGATTCAAGATCATGCTTCACAGAGTATTATAGTTCACATCCTGATATGGGACCCAGGGGGTGGAGTGTGTGATAGTTCATCTTTGGATGGCGCCTACTGTGTGTCCCACGGGTGGACATGGGACCCCGGTATTATATTTGGATGGGTTCAGCTATTTCTTGAGGACAAGCAATATTATAGCACAGAGGACTGTAATGTCCCCACTTTGGGACATCATTATATTACAGAGGGTTATGATGACCAGAGTAGCTAGATGGAGGTTATAGCGAGTACAGGGACTATTGAGGAGTATTATGGGGTCTGGCTTGCATCGCTCATCCTGTTTCATCATTATGATCCATTCCGCACTACTTGGCTTTGGTTATGTTGCATTTCGACGATTTCCATGATTCTGAGTTATTTTGGGCTATAGGTTAATTAAATTCACTAAGGAGGTCATTTTTGGCATAATACTTGGAGGAACCTCTTAGTGTAATAGCTCATTGGAATTGGGAGGAACAACACAACAGGATAGGATGATGAAAAGTGACTTTTAGTGGCCAGGGAAGCCACAAGGAGAGATAAGGTACTTTTTAGAGGTAAAATGGCTAATTAATTATTTAAAGTGATTTAATTAATTAATTAATTATTAAGAAAGTAAAAGTCACTTTGGAGAGACAAGGTGAGAAGGAAGGATAAAAGAGAGGCAAGGGCCTCTATTCTCTTATTATGTTGATTATCAGTTTTGATATCTAGCTTCTAGCTAGTGAGCCCGTGCCTTGGGGATTTTGAGGGTTTTGACTTAACAAACCCTAAAGATCAACTCGATGGTGAAATATCCCACCCAACCTGATCCAATCTTGGTCATAAAGGTGAAATATTCCTCCCTCACCATTCTACATCAGATCTACTCAGTTTCGGGAGTGTTATACACCAGCCATGGGTACAGGAAGAGAGAGGGCGCACCATTGAAGGTTTCCAGCAAGGGGGGTGCACCATTGATGGGAGGGAAGTTCGATCCAAGAGCTTGGAAGGGCTTCTGGAGATTCTAGCACTTGGGTTTTCATTGCAGGGCCTTGGTCATTAGTTCTAGTGCATTTTGAGAGAGGTAATCTTGCCAGATAATTTCCTAGAGCATTGGCACGTTTTGACAGGAGGAGGGTGTTATTCAGATTCAGATCCATTTAGTTTAGAGGGGTTATACTTTAGATCTGACATTGAGACTTCACCTGGAGGCTTACAGGGCGTCGATCTATCTTTCTGGGCAGTTTCAAGGAATTTGGAGGTCTCCTTCATCAGGGGCGAAATATTAGGGTTTGACAGTATTAAGGAGGGCACAGCTCCACTTGGGAATTCAACATTTGGAGGAGCATCTCTTGGTATTTCGATCTGAGACTTCAGGAGGGGACTCTACGCACCCCGATCTACAGTTTGGTATCTTCATTGGAGTGTTTGGAGGCCTTGAGTAGTAGGGCCGAATTGTTGAGGGTATTCATTCTTCCAGTAGGGCGTGACTTAGCCAGTCTTGGGGTTTGGCACTTCATACGGCCCAGATCTCATCTTGTATTCATCTATTGTATCCAGGTGGCCTTTAAAGACTTGTATATTCTCTCTTGATCTTGATTGAGGACCATCCTCATTTTGTTATGATCTCTTATGCTATATTGTACCAGATCTGCAGATCCATTGTATCA
>JASDQU010014201.1:11726-41303 GCA_032191745.1 Picea mariana | reverse complement strand
CCACCATGATTTTATCAAGTACCTTCCCAACTGGATTTCCCTTGCACAAGGGATCCCCTTCTCTTCTACACAATACCTTGGTGACCTCCCCTTACCAGTGTTGATTTCTTTCCAGTAAGCACCAAGTCGCGGTCCTTTGTTGCTCCAGTTTGGATATGGGACTTCTCTGTTCCAAGGTGGCCATTCTATTCTTGGGCAAGTTTCCTATTTTCCTCAAAAAAACTACCCAACTTTCCTCTGTTGCTCAGATTCATGTGTGTGAGCTCCATTTTTCAATTGCAGCATGTGTTTGTGAATCTATTACTCATCTCTATGGGTATTGGCTCTATGTTCTTCTGTGTGGAATTCAATCTTTGTGTATCTATGTGCTTTATGTTCTCATCTACGCATTTTTTTGTTCTTCTCTACCTTTTCCCTCTTCTTCATCCTCATTCCTTATTCATTGTTGGAATGTTCTCTTCCTCCTCAAGATCCCTGATGACTTCTCTGAAAATCAATCCCTTAGTGTCATGCTCCTAAATTGAGGGGGGAAATTGTGTGCGTCCTTCTAGCTAAAGTCTCAGTCGACCCTTCACTCTTCCAGGTACCAAATCAGTCATCAGTTATAACTGCTCAACCACCCAATCCTAATCACCATAAATAGGTTTTGTGGGTCAAGGAAATCCCGGTACATTGGACAGGTTCTACATTATGTTACGTAATTGTGAGTTGGAATGCTGGAGAGATTCCTAATTTCTTCATTGAAACATCCCAGATCCACCTCACCAATCCCACTCGTGGTATCATGGCTAGTACTCAAGGCTTCCCTGTGAGTCAGTTGTCTGGTGTTTTCATTAAGATAAGCATAATTACATGCTTCATTAATCATAATACATGAAGTCCTAATATAATTGCAATCGTGGGGGAAAACAGGGTGTTACATTCTTTCCAAGAGAAATTGAACTTGTGGTTTTCAAAAATTCATGTTTCATCTTCCTTGGGGATTGAAATTCAACGATATGGCCAAAAATATCCAACGTTCATCCAGTCTTGAAATTTCTCAACAAGAACCACATTAAAAATTTGTACAGCTTGCATTTTGGTTGGGTACTATCACCATTTCTTTTCACGAGAATTTGGAATTGGTGCACAAAATTATATCTTTACAAGTATCTAAATCAACGTCAGATTTAAAAATGTTTCAATGGTTTGATCTAGACTTGAGTATATCTGAAGAAACTACAACTCTTTATAAGAAATTTCCAAATTCATAAGCATATTTTACCCATTTTTACAATATAAGCTCCCTTAATGAATCGAGAAACAACGTTATATCTTAAGACCTAAAAAAATACAGATTTATACCAGATCCACTATGATATTGATATTTAAAATCTTTGACTGCTGATTTACATACATCAAGTTGCAGATATAGAACCATAAACAGTTAAAATAGCTCTAGAATTTTAATCAACAATAAAATGAGGATTAGATCTAAAATAAAATTAACAAATTGATTTTAAAATTTTCTGCAATTATAAACTAAACTTTTATGTATTGAATTGACAACAGGGTTACCTTGAAACTCTTGTCCTTGAATTTGGAGAGATTCAAGTTGATGTTGTGGAGTCTTCCTTGCATCCTCAATCCATCACCATTTCTCTTCCAACACTTTTCAACATCACCCTAATACCAATGTTAAAGAAGTGTCCTCAGACACATAATTTTATTAAATAAAGGAAAACAGAGTTACAAAGATTATGAGGGAAAAAATGTAATGTTCCTGACTTGGCTAGTCTAGGAAACTCTGCTAATGTGTGTGTAGGATTAATTATTTACATCATATAAATGAGCATTCAAATAATAATGGCAACAAAAGACTACAAAGCTTATATTATGAAATCTCTGTGGAGTACAAATGTCAAATGCGGATAAATAAAATGAATCACTCGGCTAGATCAATGGCAAAAGGATCTTAACCGGAATACAATAGCAACTAAAACAATAATACCCGATACCCGAAGAATGTTGTGGAATGCAATGGATGAGATGAATAACTTTTGTGGATATGTCAGCTCGTACGACAACTGCTGCAAGTTTGGAAAGTTTTCCCTGGTGGCTATACCTCTCGGAAATGCCTAGACACTGTCCCAAATAATGTGTACTACTCTGCCTCATAGTCCTAGTTACTTTCCGGACCTCAACTGGTGTATTTGTTCTTTGAATGGATCACCTTGGGGGAAATGCGCCCCCTTTGCTCTGGAAAGTTGTGCCCTAGTGATTCCACCGTTGGAATCGACTGATGTGTGTCTCAAACTGATCGCTCAGGTCTATTGTGAAATGGGTCAGAAGAATTTCCCCGGATCTGAATTGATAATCGCTCAGGAACCCCGAATGTGTCCTCCCCAAGTGTTGCACTCCCAATGTCCAAAAAGTGTGCCCCAGATGATTCCTTCGTCGGAATATGATGAGGAACCAGGAAAAATATGTGCCTTGCCTTCCTCTCAACTGGGTCGAAAGGGGAATCTTTGAACTCTCCTTGAAAGGGACAAGTTGATCCACTGAACCTCCTCAGAAGTTGTGCCCTCACCCTGAATGAATGTGCCCTTGCTGCTGCAACCTGTGAAACTGCTACTGAAGATCAATGGAAGATCTGTGTGACTTACCCGATGACTAGAGTGTTTCTCTCAACACCAAAATCAGCCACTGGTGTATTCCTCTTGGAATCCACGGAGCTACCTCTCCTAAGATGTGTCTCTCTCCTCAATGACAAGTCAAAATATACATAATGATGAATTAGGTCGTTGAACCTTCTCTTATAGCTTCACAAAACCCTAATTCGTTGTTGACTTCTAATTTTAGCTCCTCTATTCTATTTTTAGCTCAAATTGGCTTAAATGCACTTTTAGCCTCTTTTAGCTCAATGTCACTTTCTGAATATAACACCTTTGGCTGGAGTGACCTCTAGTAACCATGTTTACCCCTTTCTTGCCCTAGATATAGTCTAATGGGGTATTTTAGACCATTAAGCCTCCTCTCTGTAGCTCCTATTTGGAAAGGGACATTATGGTCCTCCCTGCCCGAAATTGCTTTTCCTCAAGCAATATTAATCCAAGGTGTTGCAACACCTGCTCACTCTCCCAAGTAGCATCCTCTACTGGAATCCCTCTCCATCTGATCAAACACTCTCCAATGACCCTGCTCCTCAGTTTCCACTCTCATAACTCAAATACCTTCTCTAGAACCAACTTCAATTGTCCCTCCTCATCTAATCGGGGAAGCTCCTTTGATGTGTTGATGAATTGTCCCTCCTCATCCAATCGGGGAAGCTCCTCACCCATTTTCATTGGCACTCACTGAGGTCCCCTTCTACTCAAAGAAATACTTCATGCTATTGTGATCTATTTTGACCATGAATTTGTTGCCCACCAAATATTGTCTGAATTTGGTCAAGGCATGCATGATTGCCAGCATTTCCTTTTCATAGATGGAGTACAACCTCTCAGGTTGACTGATCTTCCCGCTCTCGAATACAATGGGGTGTCCTCCCTGCAACAAAACTTCCCTGATACCCTCGTCAGATGCATCACACTCTAATACAAATGGCAGAGTGAAGTCTGGTAATGCTAACACTAGACATGTGTCCATGACTTCCTTCATGTGATCAAAGGCTTTATGTGACTCATCGATCCAGAGGAAAGCCCCCTACTTGGTGAGATCCGTCAGTGGTGATCCAAGATGAGAAAAACCCCTGACAACCCACCTGTAATAGTTGCATAACCCGAATAAGCTCCTCAACTCTGTCACGTTCCTGGGTGTTGGCCAATTCAGAATGGCCCTAATCTTCTACTAGTGTACCTGTACCCCCTTGTGCACTGATGTTGTGGCCCAAGTAAAGTATTTTTTCATACCAAACTCACACTTGGACTCTTTGGAGTATAGTGACGGCGCCTCCATGATGCTCAAAACCGCATCTAAGTGCCTCATATGCTCCTGCCATGTCTTGTTGTAGACCAAGATGTCATTGAAGAAAACCAAGACTGATTTCATCAACTAATCCATGAATATGTGGTTCATGCAAGACTGAAATGTAGCTAGTGCATTGGTTAGACAAAAAGGCATAACCAGAAACTCAAAATGTCCAAAGTGACACCGAAATGTCGTCTTCTCTATGTCCTGCTCTCGGATGTTGATCTGATGATACCTAGAGAAGAGATCAATCTTTGAGAAGAAAATTACTCCATGCAGTTCATCCATCAACTCATCAATGTGAGGGATAGGATATCGGTTCTTGATAGTTTTCTTGTTCAAGTCTCGATAATCAATGCACATCCTCATGGTACCATCCTTCTTCAGAACTAAGACAACTAAAGAGGCAAATGGGCTACTACTCGATTTGATGTGTCTCATCGCTAGCAATTACTTAATTGTTTTCTCTCTCTCATCCTTGAACCTCCTAGGATGACAATAGAGGGTGTGATCATAGTTTTGGCTCCCCCCTCCAACTCAATGGTGTTCTCGAACCCCTTGTCAGGTGGTCTCCTTGGTGGAATCGACCTAAAAATTTGTTGATGTTGTCCCAACAAGTTCTCGATCTATGTATGATACTATTTTCGACATCCTTTCGTGTAGTGATCAAGAACTTTGTGATTCTACCTCCCCGTGTCTGAATATCCTCTCCATCCTCTTGGCTGAAACTGTCCTGGGTGCTCCTGTTGACATGCCTCTCAGAACAACCCTCTTCTCATCACTGTCTCTGAACCCCATCTTCAAGGTTTGGTAATTGGTGGTGATTTTTCCCAAGGTGATCACCCACTAGACTCCCAATACCACATCTTTATTAGATAGGTCAACCACATAAAATGTGTCTCTCATCGAGTAGTTGCCTAACTTTATCTCCAAGTTCAAAACTTTGTCTAGACACTCCATTGTATGGCCATCTGCTACTGCAACATCAAACCCCTCAAACTCCTCTATCTGAAGTACCTATCTCGATACCAATGAAGTGTAAATGAAGTTGTGGTTGGCCCCACCATCTATCAGGGTGATTGCTCATTGTCCTTGAATATTCCCTCTGATCTGAAGGGTATCATACCTAGGAACACCAAAAAGGGTCGATATGACTCCTCCCTTTGTTGGTTTTCATTTGTTAGCCTGCTCAAGAGGTTGTGGAACTACTGGTGGGTGGGCCCTTGCTGATGTTGGTGGTCTACGGGGTGGTTTCTCCTCTGCCTGTGTTGAGTCCTCCTCTGAGCTAGTGGATCCACTGTCCTGATCCTCCTCCTCACTATCCACATTGTATGTTGCCACCTCAATATAATGAATCTCTCTTGTTCCCATGCACTTGTGGCCTGGGACCCAAGGGTATATGCAATTGAAGCAAAGATTCTTCCTCATAATCTCTCGCATCGTCTCATCATCCAACTTCTCCTTGCCCTTCCATTCTCTCTAGAATAGCTTCATGTCTCGGTCCTTCTGTGGTACGAAGGGTTTGGAAAATGGTTTAGTCTTTGGCACTGTGTCTGCCAAATATCGAACGTGTAAGATGGCATCCTGTAATGTGTGAGGCATGTATGCCTTCACCCATCCTCTCAAGGGCTCTTTGAGTCCCTCTGTGAATAACATGATTAGCCTAGGCTCTGATATATATGTCACTACCACTATTACCCATTGAAACTCCATGATGGATGCCTCTGTTGTTCCAGTTTGTCTCAACTAGGCTAGATCCTTGAAGTGAATCTCGGGATCCCTCCTATCAAACCTATCCATGAGTCTCTATGTGAACTCCCTATAGGAGGTGATGTGATTGTGACCCAACGTCACCAATCCATGATGCCACCACTCATGTGCCTCACCCTCCAAGTGTAGGGTAGTGAAATTGATTGCCTATGTCTCGATCATTTGGTTGAGCTTGTAGTATGTGTCTAGCTTTTGTACCCAAGCTCTGGCGGTGCATTTGGACGATCTGCCAAAAGAAGGTATATTGAGTTTACCAACTTTCCGAATGAAATCAATGTTATGCCCTTGTTGCGGCTGCTGTCCTCCTCTCTGTGGCTCTCTGGGACGGTTCCTGAGCCTGAGTCCACAATACTCGACCATTATCATGTCTTGATGGAATTCATGGCCCAATGTTGCATACTCCCTTCTGTACTCTGCAATGTCCTCCTCCTAAGTGGGTGACCTCTATGCTATCGGTTGTTGTGTTCTTACTGGGGGTGCCCTCTGGAAACTGGGGAACAATGGCTTGGGAATCCTACTCGAAGAGGTGTATGTGCGATTAGGAGACTGTGGTCTACTGCATGCCCTTGAGTTCCCATGTGCTGCATGTGGGGCTTGTGTGCCCAGGGTGCCCACTATGGCTAATCTATCAGCCATCTACGTCAAAGACCGAGTCATGTCCTGTTGACTCACTACCAGATTGCAGAGTACCTGCATGAAGGTTGCATCTGGGTCCATGGGGGCTTTACCACTTCCCTCTGGTATCTCATAAATGTCTCCTAACATCCTCTCAGCCTCACACTCTACCCTTCTCTCTGCTTCCCTCTATGCCTCCTCCTCTTCCTCTGAGCTGGGAGGAAAAGGGGGGAAATCAAATCTAGGTCTTCCCTCCCTGCATTCATTGTAAGTGACATATTCATCACCTATGTGCTCACGGCCCCCTGGGTCCTCTGTTGCACTCATCATATTTAGTCACAGGTTGGCAGGACTAAAGCTCTGATACCACTGTAATGTTATTGACTTGGATAATGGCGACAAAATACTGCATAACTTATATTATGAAATATTCGTGGATTACAAATGTTGAATGCGGCTAAATAAAATGAATCACTCAGCTATATCAATGACAAAAGGATCTTATCTGGAATATAATAGCAGCTAAAACAATAATACCCGATACCCAAATAATGATGTGGAATGCAATGGATGAGATGAAGAACTGTTGCGAATATGCCAGCTCGTACGACAATTGTTGTAAGTCTGGAAAGTTCACCCTGGTGGCTATACCTCTCTAAAATGCATGGAAATTTTCCCAAACAATGCGTCCTTCTCTCCCTCACAGTCATGGTGACTTTTCGGACCTCAACTAATGTACCTGGTCCACGGATGGATCCCCTGGGGGAAATGCAACCCCTCTACTCTAGAAAACTGCACCCTAGTGATTCCACCATCGGAATTGGCTGATGTGTGTCTCAAACTGATCACCCAGGTCTATTATCAAATGGGTTGGAAGGATTTCCATGTATCTAAGTTGATGATCGCTCGGGAACCTCAAATGTGTCTTCCACAAGTGTCGCACTCCCAACGTCCGAAAAGTGCGCCCCAGATGATTCCTCCGTCAGAATCTGATGAGGAACTAGGAAAAACATGTTCCTTGCCTTCCTCTCAACTAGGTCGAAGGGGGATATTTGAACTTTCCCTGAAAGGGACAAGTCGATCCACTAAACCTCCTCATAAGTTGTGCCCTCACCATGAATGAGTGTATCCTTGCTGCCGCAACCTGCGAAACTACTACTAAAGATTGATGGAATATCTGTGTGACCTTCCCAATCACTAGGGTTTGTCTCTCAACACCAAAATCAACCACTGGTGTATTCCTCCTGGAATCCACTGAGCTACCTCTCCTAAGATGTGCCTCTCTCCTCAATGACAAGTCAAAATCTACATAATAATGAATTAGGTCGTTGAACATTCTCTTATAGCTTCTTGAAACCCTAATTCATTGTTGACTTCTAACTTTAGCTCATTTCAGAGTATCTACTTGTTGTATGAGAGAAGAAGTGTAAGCATGAGACTGCTTACACTTGCACTAGCTTGGCAATAAATAGCCAAGAACTGCAAATGAGCCTGTCCAACATATGAATAAATATCATATATGAGGTATTTTGAGTTATCTCTTGTGTTGTTGATCTTGCATCTGTTTGAGGTATGTCCATTTCTATATTTATGTTGATTATTTTTGCAAACACACATAACAATTATCAGTATAACCCTAGCGCAACACAAAAGACCATAATAAGCAAAGTGTTTGACGAAATGCCACAACCAGAAAATAGTTAAAAACTCATGCAAATCATGATGTTCCTGGCATCTTGGCTACTCTGGTCATCAACATCATTATGGAGCTTAGATCCCTCTAAATAGTCTAGACAGAGGTTAGACTCCTACCAGCCTGAGGGGTCTTCCATAAGAAGAGATGAATATTTTGGAATTTGCTAGAGGGATTTTTTAGTGTGAGAGGTAATATCAAACCCTCAATGAGATTTTCAAGAAGCTAATAAAATTCCAACAGTTTGTATCCTTTAAAAATCCTAGTTGGAGAAAATATGAGGTTACACATTGGGTCAGTGTAGCAGAGGAAACCAGAGCTATGGTTGCTAGATGGAACGAAGCACATATTAACCCCACACCCATTAGGAGCAGGAAAATTTGCTACAGTTGCAAAGTGCCTTAGGAACCTGATCATAGATGTAGGGGTAAAGGTAAGAAACACATTATTGAGGTGCACTATGACAGTGATGATGAGGTGAGTGAGGATGCAGAGATAGATGTTGATTTGGAGCATTCTAATGATGCTAGTGACTCTTGCATAGAGGCTAGTAATTCTTGCACGCTTGAGGTGGATAGTGACCCTTGTGTATTGGATGGACAGGATGATAACACATGTGTTTCAGCAGTCATATCACATGCTATTGATGACCTTACACCTCAGCAGAGTGGTGACACTAGTGGGGATTCACACGTGTTAGCACCTAGACCTGATGAGATTCCTATGATGATTGTGACACAACTGTCATCTTTCCAAACACCCGTGATAGCCACGACACATGAGGATACCAATGGAATTCCAGATATGATAGAGGAGTCGTATGTGAGGGATGCACACCAAGGACATATGGATCCACATATCCAGGAGGAGATACATGACATGTAGACAGTAGACCTTACACACACATATCAACATGAGAAGAGTGGGTCACTTATTTTGGAGACTCCATTATTTGATCAGACTGTGGAGATTGACAGTTGGATGGGACACTTACTTATAGGACCAACCTGCAGTGATGAGGGTGTACCCCTTATTCATCAGGATGACCAAGGCCCTGCAATGAAAACCCAAGTGCTAGAATCTCCAGAAGCCCTTCCAATCTCTTGGATTGAACTTCCCTCCCATCAATGGTGCACCCCCCTTGCTGGAAACCTTCAATGGTGCGCCCTCTCTCTTCCTGTACCTGTGGCTGGTGTAGAACTCTCATGAAACTGAGTAGATCTGATGTAGAATGGTGAGGGAGGAATCTTTCACCTCATTGACCAAGCTTGGATCAGGTTGGGTGGGATATTTCACCACTGAGTTGATCTATATGGTTTGTTAAGTCAAAACCATCAAAACCCCCAAGGCATGGGTTCACTAGCTAGAAGCCAAATATCAAAACTGATAATCAACATAATAAGAGAATAAAGGCCCTTGCCTCTCTTTTATCCTTCCTTCTCACCTTGTCTCTCAAAAGTGACTTTTACTTTATTAATAATTAATTAATTAATTGAATCACTTTAATTAATTAATTAGCCATTTTACCTCTGAAAAGTACCTTGTCTCTCCTTGTGGCTTCCCTGGCCACTGAAAGTCACTTTTCGTCATCCTATCATGTAGTATTGTTCCTCCCGATTCCAATGAGCTATTACACTAAGAGGTTCCTCCAAGTAGTATGCCTAAAATGACCTCCTTAGTGAATTTAATTAACCTATAGCCCAAAATAACTCAAAATACCTCAGAGCTAATCTTTATTCATAATAGTAGAAGAACCCGATACAATGGATCTACAGATAT
Organism: Picea mariana; assembly: GCA_032191745.1. NCBI lineage: Eukaryota > Viridiplantae > Streptophyta > Pinopsida > Pinales > Pinaceae > Picea > Picea mariana. The sequence goes on along the minus strand of JASDQU010014201.1, from coordinate 31,498 downwards.
GTTACAATATAGCATAAGATATCATAACAAAATGAGGATGGTCCTCAATCAAGATCAAGAGAGAATATATAAGCCTCCAAAGGCCACCTAGCTACAATAGATGAATACAAGATGAGGTCTGGGCCGTATGAAGTGCCAAACCCAAGACTGGCTAAGTCACGCCCTACTAGAAGACTGAATACCCTCAACAATTCGGCCCTACTACTCAAGGCCTCCAAACACTCCAATGAAGATGCCAAATTGTAGATCAGGGTGCGTAGATTCCGCTCCTGAAGTCTCAGATCGAAATACCAAGAGATGCTCCTCCAAATGTTGAATTCCCAAGTGGAGTTGTGCCCTCTTCAATACTGTCAAACCCTAATATTTCGGCCTTGATGAAGGAGACCTCTAAATGTGTTGAAACTCCCCAAAAGGATAGATCGAGGCCCTATAAGCCTCTAGGTGAAGTCTCAATGTTAGATCTGAAGTATAGCCCCTCTAAACTGAATGGATCTGAATCTGAATAGCACCCTCCTCCTGTCAAAATGTGTCAATTCTCTAGGAAATCATCTCGCAAGATTACCTCTCTCAAAATGCACTAGAACTGATGACCAAGGCCCTGCAATGAAAACCTAAGTCCTAGAATCTCCAAAACCCCTTCCAATCTCTTGGATCAAACTTCCCTCCCATCAATGGTGCGCTGCCCTCGTTGTAAACCTTCAATGGTGCGCCCTCTCTCTTCCTGTACCTGTGGCTAGTGTAGAACTCTCCTGAAACTGAGTAGATATGATGTAGAATGGTGAGGGAGGAAACTTTCAACATCAACTCAACATAGTCAAATGGATTTGGATTATTATGCATTTTGCTATTGGGCTCTTGAGCACATAGTTTTGAGAGTTTTGAGAATACAAACCCTAGAGAACAACTCGATGGTGAAAGATTCCACCCATCTTGTTCCAGCATTGGTCTTGGGGATGAAATACTCCTCCCACACCATTCTACAGCATTCACAGGTACCATCATCCATCCAGGAAAGAAGCAAGTCGTACCATTGAAGGTTATCCAGCAAGGGGCGCATCCTTCTTTGGAGAGGAGTTCGATCCAGGTTATTGACGGGACTTTTTGACATTCTAGCNGGTTACTCTTGCCATATAATTATCTTGAGCTCTGGCACGTTTTTTAGAGGAGGGTGCAACTGTGATTCATATCTTCTCAGCTTGGAGGGGTTATACCTCAGATATGACCCTGAGACTTCTCCTAGTAGATTGTGGTGGCCCGATCTATCTTTCTAGAGAGTTTCAAGGTATTTGAAGGCCTTCTTCATCAGGGCCGAAATATTGAGCTTGACAGTCTTCAGGAGGGCACAGTCTTGATTGAGGATTCAGTAGTTTGGAGGAGTTTGGTGCTTGATACTTCAGGGAGGGCTTCTACTTGCCCCAATATATCATTTGGTGGAGTTTGGTGATATTTGGAGGTCTTCTTCAGCTAGAACGAAACATTAGGTCTTCACATTCATCCAATGGAGTGTATCTGCAGCTAGGGGGGTTTGGACTTGACCCTGGATTCTTCTTGTATTGATCTTCACTGTATATCCAGCCTTGGGGGCTTGCATCTTCTTGTCGTGAGAATTTTGTAGCAACTCATATCTTATCTATTGAAGTTATCTGAGGTTATTCCAGATCTACATCCTTCTTGTATCAGGTTCTTGCTTATTACATCAATAAAGGTCAGATCTTGTCATTGGTTCCATATCTTGTGTTATCTTGTATCTTCATTGCTTGTCTTCATATCTAAACTTAAATAACTGAACTATAAACCCTAAGGCCAAAACTTGAGAGGCCAACCTGCAAATATACATAAACAAACAAGCAAATCAGTGGTTAGTTAGTGTTCCAAGCGAAAAAATTGGCTTGGGAACATTACAAGGATGCAAGCCCGTAAGGCATGGGCTCACTAGCTAGGAGCCAGATATCAAAACTAATAATCAACATAATCTTGGATTATTATGCATTTTGCTATTAGGCTCTTGAGCACACAGTTTTGAGGGTTTTGAGAATACAAACCCTAGATGACAACTCGGTGGTGAAAGATTCCACCCATCTTGTTCCAAGCTTGGTCTCAGGGATGCAATACTCCTCCCACACCATTCTACAGCATTCACATGTACCATCATCCATCCAGGAGAGCAGCAGGTCATACCATTGAGGTTTTTCCAGTAGGGGCGCATCCTTTTTTGGAGACGAGTTCGATCCAGGTTATTGACAGAGATTTTGGGCATTCTAGCACCTAGGTATTTCTTGTAGTGCCTTGATCATCAGATCTGGTGTGTTTTGAGAGGGTTACTCTTGCCATATAATTATCTTGAGCTTTGGCACGTTTTTGAGAGGAGAGCACAAATGTGATTCAAATATTCTCAGTTTGGAGGGGTTATACCTCAGATCTAACCCTGAGACTTCTCCTAGTAACTTGCGGTGGCCTGATCTATGTTTATAGAGAGTTTCAAGGTATTTGGAGGCCTCCTTCATCAGGGCCGAAATATTGAGCATGACAGTCTTCAGGAGGGCGCAGTCTTGATTGAGGATTCAGCAGTTTGGAGGAGCATATCTTGGCATCAGGGCTTGAGACTTTAGGGAGGGCTTCTACTTGCCCCGATCTATCATTTAGTGGAGTTTGATGATATTCATAGGTCTTCTTCAGCTAGACTAAAACACTAGGTCTTCACAGCCATCCAATGGGGCGTATCTACAACCAGGGGGGTTTGGACTTGACCCTAGATTCTTCTTATATTGATCTTCATTGTATATCCAACCTTGGGGGCTTGCATCTTCTTGTCAGGAGCATTTTGTAGCAGCTCATATCTTATCTATTGAAGCTATCTAAGGTTATTACAGATCTGCATCCTTTTTGTATCAGGTTCTTTCTTATTACATCAATAAAGGTCAGATCTTGCCATTGGTTCCATATCCTTTGTTATATTGTATCTTCATTGTTTGTCTTCAGATATAAAATTAAATAACTAAACTATAAACCCTTAGGCCAAAACTTAAGAGGCCAACCTACAAATATACATACACAAACAAGCAAATCAGTGTTTAGTTAGTGCTCAAAGTGAAAAAATTGGCTTGGGAACATTACAGGGATGCAAGCCCCCAAGGCATGGGCCCACTAGCTAGAAGCCAGATATCAAAACTGATAATCAACATAATCTTGGATTATTATGCATTTTTCTATTGGGCTCTTGAGGACACAGTTTTGAGGGTTTTGAGAATACAAACCCTAGAGAAGAACTCGGTGATGAAAGATTCCACCCATCTTGTTCCAAGCTTGGTCTCGGGGATGCAATACTCCTCCCACACCATTATACAACATTCACAGGTACCATCATCCATCTAGGAGAGTAGCAGGACGTACCATTGAGGTTTTTCCAGCAGGGGTGCATCCTTCTTTGGAGAGGAGTTCGATCTAGGTTATTGACTGGACTTTTTGACATTCTAGCACCTAGGTATTTCTTGCAGGGCCTTGATCATTGGATCTGGTGTGTTTTGAGAGGGTTACTCTTGCCATATAATTATATTGAGCTTTGGCACGTTTTTGAGAGAAGGAGAGAGCAATTGTGATTTAGATCTTCTCGGTTTGGAGGGGTTATACCTCATATCTGATCCTGAGACTTCTCTTAGTAGCTTGTGGTGGCTCGATCTATATTTCTATAGAGTTTCAAGGTATTTGGAGGCCTCCTTCATCAGGGCCAAAATATTGAGCTTGACAGTCTTCAAGAGGGCGCAGTCTTGATTGAGGATTCAGCAGTTTGGAGGAGCAAATCTTGGCATCAAGGCTTGATACTTCAGGGAGAGATTCTACTTGCCCCAATCTATCATTTGGTGGAGTTTTATTCTATTCAGAGGTCTTCTTCAGCTAGGCCTAAACACTAGGTCTTCACAGCCATCCAATGGAGCGTATCTGCAGCCAGGGGGGTTTGGACTTGACCCTGGATTCTTCTTGTATTGATCCTCATTGTATATCCGGCCTTGGGGGCTTGCATCTTCTTGTGGGGAGCATTTTTTAGTAGCTCATATCTTATCTATTGAAGCTCTATGAGGTTATTCTAGATCTGCATCCTTCTTGTATCAGGTTCTTTCTTATTACATCAATAAAGGTCAGATCGTCTTGTTTGTTCCATATCTTGTGTTATCTTGTATCTTCATTCCTTGTCTTTAGATCTAAACTTAAATAACTAAACTATAAACCATAAGGTCGAAAATTAAGAGGCCAACCTGCAAATATACATACACAAACAAGCAAATGAGTGATCAGTTAGTGTTCCAAGAAAAAAAAAATGGCTTAGGAACATTACACCCTGCTAGAAATTGCTTGTCCACAAGCAATTTTGAACCTATCTCCTATATCACCTATTCACTTTCCCATGTAGCATCCTCAATAGGCAGATCCTTCCATTTGACTAAGTATTCCTTGATACTTCTCCTTCAAAGTTTCTTCTCCCAAACCCCTAGTATTTCCTCCGGCATTAGTACCAATTGTCCCTCCTCATCTAAGGGTGGAAGTACCTCCAGTGGGGTGATGTGTTGGCCAATGGCCCTCTTCAAGCATGACACATGGAATACGTTGTGAGTTATGTTGCCCTATGGAAGCTCAAGTTCATAAGCCACGACCACTATCTGCATGTTGACCTTGTAGGGTCCAAAAGACTAGGGTTGGAGTTTTTCTTCTCCACTTCTTTTGATAGAAGCTTGCATGTACGGTTGGAGCCTTAAGTAGACTAAGTCACCAACCTCAAATGTGCACTCTACCCTATGTTTGTCCGCTTGGACATTTTGTTGATTCTGTGCATTTTGCAGATGATATTTCAATTCCCTGAGTATGTCTTGATTCCGATGCACCCAATCATGTACCATAGGAGCTCTGCTATCACCAAATGCAATCTCTACAAAGGAGAGAGGGTCATAATTGTACAAGGCCTTGAATGGAGTCATGCCAATGGACATGTGATAAGTGGTGTTGTAACAATATTCCGCCAGGTGTAGCCACCTAACCCATGCCTTTTGTTGCCCTGCTATGTAATTTCTAAGGTAGACTTCCACCCACTTGTTTACTATTTCGGTTTGCCCATCAGTGTGAGGGTGGTAACTGGTGCTAGGGGTAAAAGCCATACCAACCAACCTAAATAACTCCTGCCAAAAGGTGGTCATGAATCAACTATCCCTATCACTAAAAATGGTCTTGGGTAACTCGTGTAGCCTGAAGATCTCTCTGAAGAACAATTATGCCACCTGTGTTGCGTTGAAGTCTGTGGCAATGAAGAAGAAGTGTGAAAACTTAGTTAACCTGTCCACCACCTCGAAAATACAGTCTTTCCTGTGTGCCCTAGGCAATCCTATGATGAAGTCCATGGAGATTCTTTCCCATTTGTGCTCTGGAATGGGTAAAGGTTGTAGCAGTCCTGTTGGATGTGTGTGCTCGTCCTTGTTTTCTTGACAAGTAGTGCACTCCTTGATGTGGCTCATCACATCTTCTTTGAGTCCCTTCCATGAAAACCTTTCCCTTACATGCCTGTATGTTTTGACAATCCCTTCGTGCCCTGCTACCGAAGAATCATGGCATGCCTGTAGTACCTTGGCCTTGAAGGCCGACTCTGAAACCAATAAAATTCATCCCTTGTAGTAGATGATGTCATTTATGACTCTGAAGTTTTCGTCACGTATCTGTCCATCCATCAACTGACAAGAAAACTGGTTTTTGGAGTACTCCACTAGGAGATGGGCCTTCCAGTCAACTGAAATATTGGTCATAGCATAAATCGATGGCCTTCTAGATAATGCATCTGCCACCACATTATTCTTACCCTTGATATATTCAATGTCAAAATCATAGGCCTCTATCTTGCTAACTCACTTATGTTGCCTCTCATTCAGTCTTTCTGCTCCAAGAAGTACTTAAGGCTGTTGTGATCTGATCTCACTACAAATATTTCTCCCACCAAGTATTGCCTGAATTTGGCCAAGGCATGCATGATGGCCAACATTTCTTTATCGTAGATAGTGTAAAGGAGCTCAGGGCCCCTCAACTTTCGTCTCTCATAGGCAAGGGGATGCCTATTCTGCATAAGTACAGTCCCAATGCCTTCTCTGGAGGCATCACATTCCAATATGAAGGGTTGGCCAAAATCTGGTAAGGCTAAAACTGGGCATGTGCTCATGACCTTTTTCATCTTGTCGAATGTAGATTGTGCCTCCTCACTCCATATGAAATTCCCTTTCTTGGTTAAATTGGTCAAGGGTGCAAAAAGTTGTGAGAACCCTTTGACGAACTTCCTGTAATAAGTGCAAATGCCAAGAAACCCCCTCAACTCTGTAAGAGTCTTAGGTGTGGGCAGTCAAGTATCGCTTGGATATTCTCTTGGTGTACTTGTACCCCCTTTACTCCAATGATGTGCCCTAGGTAGAGGACCTATGCCATTCCAAATTCACATTTGGATTCCTTGGCATACAAGGATTCGTCCTCCATGATGGTTAAAATATGGTCCACATGTTGAAGATGTTCCTCCCAAGTCTTCCTATAGATCAACAAGTCATCAAAAAACACAAGAAGGTGCTTCCTCAACTGCTTGTTGAAGACATGATTCATGCATGACTGAAAGGTAGTTGGTGCATTGGTCAATCCAAATGGCATCACTAGAAATTCATAGTGGTCGTAGTGACATCTGAAGGCAGTTTTGGGGATGCCCTGCTCCCTCATTTTGATCTGATAATATCAAGAGCGCAAGTCAATCTTGGTGAAGTAAACATACCCATGGAGCTCATCCAATAGCTCATCAATCCTTAGAATGGGATACCTGTTTTTAATTGTCTTCTTGTTTAATTCCCTAAAATCAATCCACATGCACATGGTTCCATCCTTCTTCTTGACTAGTACCACTAAAGATGCAAAAGGACTGGAACTTGGTCTAATGTGACCCATGTCTAACAGTTCTTTGATGGCATTATCTATCTCATCCTTGTACTTCTTTGGGTGTCTATAGGGAGTGGTGATGACCGGTTTTTCCCCCTCTTCCAGCTCCATGACATGCTCAAACCCCCTATCTGGTGGCACTCCTAGTGGGATGGTTCTAAACACCTTACTATGTTTGTCAATGATCCTCTAAATATTTGGTGCATAGTGAACCTTCCCCTTCTTTTCCACACGTGTCAAAATCTTACACTCTACAGCATATACAATCTCCTCTCTTCTGAAAATGGCCTCCATACACTTCATTGTAACTACTCTTGTTGTGTTTTTCGACATGCCCCTGAGAACTACCTTTCTCCCACTCTCCTCTGTGAAAGACATCTCCATAGTCTTGTAGTTGGTGGTGATACGTCTGAACATACTAAGCCATTGAACTCCAAGGATGATGTTTGTATCAGGGAGGTCCATCACATAGAAGTCTTGGGCTAAGTCATGCCTACCCAGTGTAAGCTTCATCCCTGGAATATACATGTCACAAGGCATGGTGCTTCCTCCTTCTACCTCCACATTGAATCCTTCAAATTCAACTGTGGGTATGTGCCTCCTCTGTAGCAGTGTTGAGTCAATGAAGTTGTGAGAAGCACCCCCATCAATGAGAACCAAAACCCTTTGTCCCTGCAATACCCCTCTCATCCTAAAGGTGTTGTACTTGGGTACCCCACTAGTAGATGCCAATGTAACCTTCTCCTCTGTTGCACTATTGTGACCTGTAGCCTCCTCTTCTGTAGTTTCAGTGGTGTCTGATTCTATGTTCTAGATGTGGCCGAAATCCTCATCCTCTTCATTATCAAATGTTACCTCTATGTAATGAGCCTTCCCACGACCCATACACTTGTGGGATGGATCCCAGGGTTCTTTGCATGTAAAGCATAGTTGATTTCCTCTTAGTTCCCTCCTGGAGTTCTCATCCATCCTTCATCTTCCCCTGTCAAACCCCCTTGGGTCTCTTCCTCCTGGATTCATTGGAGGTCTTTGGTCCCTTCCTCCGGTGTTTAGAGGTGGTCTAGGCACAAATTTCAGTTTTTATGTTGGGCCTAGACCTCTCATCCTCCATATAACAACTTGTAAGTTGGTAGGCTTGAAAGCCTTACTCCAACCCTTTGAGGGTTCCATCAAACCCTCTGTGAAGAGCATCATGAGCCTTGACTATGACACGTCCTATACCATGACTGCTAACCTCTGAAATTCCTCAATATACACCTCTGGTGATCCTGTCTATCTAAGTTGTGTGAGTTCCCTGAAATGGAGTTCTAGATCCCCCTGGTCAAACTTGTCAATGAGACTTTGTGTAAAATATAGGTATTCCACTATTTGATTGTGGCCAAGTGTAGTTAACCCTTGGAACCACCAGTCGTGAGCTTTTCCCTCCAAGTACATGGTGGCAAAATTGATGGCATCCATCTCCCTCATAGGGTTAAGCTGCAGGTAAGTATCTAGTTTTTGTACCCACACCTCTGCAGTCATCTTGGCCGAACCATCAAAGTAGGGGATCTCCATTTTTCCATCCCTACGCTCTAGCTCATAATTTTTCCTGTGGTACGACTTGGGTTTTCTTCTGAATTTCAATCCACAAAACTAATCCAATGTGATTTGTCTTTGAATTGGTGGGCTTAGTGAGTTGTACTCCCTGACATACTCATCAAACTGATCCTCAAACTGATCTGGGTGGATGGGATGTGACTGTTCATCCATGAATGAAGGCAAGTATGTTCTAGGAGTGGTCCTGCAACCTATTTGTCCTTGTGGTGCTCACCCTCCATGGCTTCCCTTAGAATGATGATAGGGAACATGTTCCTGCTAATGTCTGTTCCCGCCATGAGATCCACTAGTTTCCCTATTGGCATAAGATACTGAGCCTTTCCCCTTATGAGTCATCTCCATCAAGATTTGCAATATCAATTGTTGGCTTTAACTAACCTTCCTCAAGGTCTCTGATATTTCAGCCTATCCCCAATGTGTTGTCTCTTGGTTTTCCTATAGGTGATTTACAAGGTCACTTTATGATAACTCTATGGAACATTGCAAGTGTATGTATATTTGCAGGTTGGCCTCTTAAGTTTCGGCCTTAGAGTTTATAGTTCAGTTATTTAAGTTTAGATATCAAGATAAGCAATGGAGATACAAGATAACACAAGATATGGAACCAACAACAAGATCTGACCTTTATTGATGTAATAAGAAAGAACCTGATACAAGAAGGATGCAGATCTGGAATAACCTCGGATAGCTTCAATAGATAAGATATGAGCTGCTACAAAAGTCTCCCGACAAGAACATGCAAGCCCCCAAGGCTGGATATACAATGAAGATCAATACAAGAAGAATCCAGGGTCAAGTCCAAACCACCCTGGCTGCAGATACGCTACATTGGATGGCCGTAAAGACCTAGTTTTTCGGCCTAGATGAAGAAGACCTATGAATAGCATCAAACTCCACCAAATTATAGATCGGGGCAAGTAGAAGCCCTCCCTGAAGTCTCAAGCCCTGATGCCAAGATCTGCTCCTCCAAACTATTGAATCCTCAATCAAGACTGCGCCCTCCTGAAGACTGTCAAGCTCAATATTTTGGCCCTGATAAAGGAGGTCTCCAAATACCTTGAAACTCTCTAGAAAGATAGATCAGGCCACCACAAGATACTAGGAGAATTCTCAGGGTCATATCTGAGGTATAACCCGTCCAAACTGAGAAGATCTGAATCATTGTTGCGCCCTCCTTCTCTCAAAAATGTGTCAAAGCTCAAGATAATTATATGGCAAGAGTAACCCTCTCAAAACACACCAGATCTGATGATCAAGGCCCTGCAAGAAATACCTAGGTGCTAGAATGTCAAAAATCCCTGTCAATAACCTGGATCAAACTCCTCTCCAAAGAAGGATGTGCCCCTGCTGGAAAACCCTCAATGGTACGACCTACTACTCTCCTGGATGGATGATGGTACCTTTGAATGTTGTAGAATGGCATGGGAGGAGTATTGCATCCTCTAGACAAAGCTTGGAACAATGTGGGTGGAATATTTCACCACCAAGTTGTTTTCTAGGGTTTGTATTGTCAAAACCCTCAAAACTGTGTGCTCAAGAGCCCAATAGAAAAATGCATAATAATCCAAGATGAATGAGAGGTGTGCCCTAGGTTTTCCTTTATACTTCTTTCTATTCCTTTGTTGAGTTGATTTAACCCTTAGGTTCAACCCCTAACTCAACCTCAAGTGTTCTAATTCTCCAGTGAGTTACTTTTTACCTTTTCAAGTCAATTTCAAATTATAACATTGGGTTTAGCTAACTTTTCCCCATGTTGCATGAGACTATAGTCTAGTGGGGATGAATAGACTACTGAGTCTCTCCAAACATATTCATCAAGAGGTGGGGGACATTATACAATAAGTTGTGGAGTGTCTCCACAGCTTGGCTTTGGTTTCGTTGCATTCTGACAATTTCCATGATTTTGAGTTATTTTGGGCTATAGGTTAATTAAATTCACTAAGGAGGTCATTTTGGGAATAATGCTTGGAGGAACCTCTTAGTGCAATAGCTCATTGGAATCGGGAGGAACAACACTACAAGATAGGATGATGAAAAATGACTTTCAGTGGCCAGGGAAGCCACAAGGAGAGATAAGGTACTTTTCAGAGGTAAAATGGCTAATTAATTAATTAAAGTGATTTAATTAATTATTAATAAAGTAAAAGTCACTTTGGAGGGACAAGGTGAGAAGGAAGGATAAAAGAGAGGCAAGGGCCTCTATTCTCTTATTATGTTGATTATCAGTTTTGATATCTGGCTTCTAGCTAGTGATTCCATGCCTTGTGGGTTTTGAGGGTTTTGACTTAACAAACCCTAGAGATCAAATTGGTGGTGAAAGATCCCATCCAACCTAATCCAAGATTGGTCATGGAGGTTAAATATTATTCCCTCACCATTCTACATCAGATCTACTCAATTTCAGGAGAGTTATACACTAGCCACAAGTACAGGAAGAGAGAGGGCGCACCATTGAAGGTTTCCAACAAGGGGGGCGCACCATTGAAGGTTTCCAACAAGGGGGGCACACCATTGATGGGAGGAAAGTTCAATCCAAGAGATTGGAAGGGATTCTGGATATTCTAGCACTTGGGTTTTCATTGCAGGGCCCTGGTAATGAGTTCTAGTGCATTTTGAGAGAGGTAATCTTGCCAGATGATTTCCTAGAGCATTGGCATGTTTTGACAGGAGGAGGGCGTTATTCTGATTCATATCCATTTAATTTAGAGGGGTTATACTTCAGATATGACATTGAGACTTTACCTAGAGGCTTACAGGGCCTCAATCTATCTTTCTGGGGAGCTTCAAGGCATTTGGAGGTCTCCTTCATCAAGGGTGAAATATTAGGGTTTAACAGTATTCAGGAGGGCGCAACTCCACTTGGGAATTCAACATTTGGAGGAGCATCTCTTGGTATTTCGATATGAGACTTCATGAGGGGACTCTATGCACCCCGATCTAAAGTTTGGCATCTTCATCGGAGTGTTTGGAGGCCTTGAGCAATAGGGCTAAATTTTTGAGGGTATTCAGTCTTCCAACAGGGCGGGACTTAGCCAGTCTTGGGGTTTGGCACTTCATACAGCCCGGATCTCATCTTGTATTCATCTATTGTAGCCAGGTGGCCTTTGGAGGCTTGTATATTCTCTCTTGATCTTTATTGAGGACCATCCTCATTTTGTTATGATCTCTTATGCTATATTGTACCAGATCTACAAATCCATTGTATCAAGTTCTTCTACTATTATGAATAAAGATCAGATCTAAGGTATTTTGAGTTATCGCTTGTGTTGTTTATCTTGCATCCAGTTGAGGTATGTCCATTGCTATATTTATGTTGATTATTACTGCAAACACACATAAAAATTATCAATATAACCCTAGCGCAACCCAAAAGACCATAATAAGCAAAGTGTTTGACGAAATGCCACAACCAGAAAACAATTAAAAACTCATGCAAATTGTCATGTTCCTGGCATCTTGGCTTGGGAACATTACAGTGGTATCAGAGCTTAGACTCCTGCCAGCCTGAGGGGTCTTCCATAAGAAGAGATGAATATTTTGGACTTTTCTAGAGGGATTTTTTAGTGTGAGAGGGAATATCAAACCCTCAATGAGATTCTCAAGAAGCTAATAACATTCCAACAATTTGTATCCTTTAAAATTCCTAGTTGGAGCAAAGATGAGGTTACACATTGGGTCAGTGTAGCAAAGGAAACCATAGCTATGGAAGCTAGATGGAAGGAAGCACAAAGTAACCCCACACCCATTAGGAGCAGAGAACTTTGCTACAATTGAAAAGTGCCTTGGGAACCCGATCATAGATGTAGGGGTGAAGGTAAGAAACACATTGTTGAGGTGAATTATGATAGTGATGATGAGGTGTGTGAGGATGCAGAGATAGATGATTATTTGGAGAAATCCGATGATGCTCATGACTCTTGTACAGAGGCTAGTAATTATTGCACGCTTGAGGAGCATAGTGACCCTTGTGTATTGGATGGACATGATGATAGCACTTGTGTTTCAGTAGTCATATCACATACTGTTGATGACCTTACACCTCAGTAGAGTGATGACACTAGTGGGAATTCACACGTGTTAGTGCCTAGACCTGATGAGCTTCCTATGATGATCCTGACACAACTTTCATATTTCTAGACACCCATGAGAGCAACGGCACATGAGGATACTAGTGGCATTTCAGATATGATAGAGGAGTCATATGTGTGGGATGCACACCAGGGACATATGGATCCACAGATCTAGGAGGAGATACATGACGTGCATACAGTAGACCTTACACACACATATCAGTATGAGGAGAGTGGGTCACTTCTTTTGGAGACTCCACTATTTGATCAAATTGTGGAGATTGACAGTTGGACGGGACACTTACTTATAGGACCAGCCTGTAGTGATATTGATCTGGATGACCTTGGTGTCAAGGTTGACCCAGTAGAATATCTTGGATCTATGTTGAGATAGGATTATACAGGAGATTACATGAGTATGCAGAAGCATACAGTGGAGAGTGACAGTTCACAGAGACATGTCGAGACATGCAGTAGGATTCATATGGACGTATTGGATTGCAAGGACGAGACACACTTAGGGGAGCATGGAGAGGCCTCTCCTTTGCAGCATCACATAGCTCTAAGAGATCACCTTCACAGTATCAGCATTTGCATGAGAGATGAGAAATGGAGGGTGGCTGACCAACAGTTGGAGGAGTCACCCTCAGTTGTCCCTAATGATTTGGGTCCAGTGATGATTACAGGCGAGTATGTACGATGGGTATCGGTGGATGAGATTTTGGTTGAATCCTTGGGATTTACCAAAGCATATGATACCTTCCAGTCCTACAGTCAACCACATATATTTATGTTAGTATTTCCCGACACTTTTATCATTGACAGCAGCATGAGGAGAGATAAATAGTGACAGAGGACATGGAGAGTGAGTAGGTTGAGACCACCTGACAAGAGTGCTTTTATGGAAAACAACAGGATGGGGGTGGATCGTCATAAGCAGATAGTTGATACTTGGTGCATGATGGTGAGCATCATAGGCCAAGGGATAACAGACATCTCAGAGGACGAAACAGATACGGATTCTCATGAGGATGAGCATGGAAGGCTTCCGACATTGATCAGTATGACACAGGAGCAGTTAGCAGGGATTGGAAGTGATAAACTTCCAAGCTTTCCATGGGATCCAGGAGTTCATTTTGTTAGTAGGTTGTTTCACTGTATGATGACCCAGGTTGCGTCAGAGCGCCACATACTTCACTTTGGGTTGGTTTTGAGTGGGCTTGTAAGGGCTTGTCCTATGGGGTGAGACAATTTCTCCCTTCTGATCATCATGATTGAGCATGGAGATGGTTGGGCAGGTACTACTTCCATAAAGATTATTTTACAGATGCAGTTTCTGGACAACAGGTCCAGTTACCACAGGTATTCCAACTTGAGGATCCAGGAGTGGAGGATCCAGTGTGTATACAGGGGACAGACAATCATGGTCAGAGTAGTACATCAGCAGCATGGTGATCAATGGCAGGGACTAGCATGGGACACGGGGATTGTAGGATTGAGCATTTCACGGATTGATAGAGCCGAGTGGACCCTTGGAGGGGAAAGTTATTTTGACTTTCTAGTGAGCATCAGTGTGGAGGAGAGCACATCACTTGAGGGTGCTTCTTGGAGGTATTGCAATACCTCACTATGGTATAAGCATATGCAATTGATGGAGACCGTGTCGGTCTCGATATGGATTTGGAGGATGAACTCATTCCATGATGAGGCCATGTGTCACATGTAGGAGACTCTTGGTTTTGATATGATTCAGGATCATGCTTCATAGAGTATTACAGTTCACATCCTGATATGGGACCCAGGGGGCGGAGTGTGTGATAGTTCATCTTTGGATGGTGCCTACTGTGTGTCCCACGGGTGGACATGGGACCCCGGTATTATTTTTGGATGGGTTCAGTTATTGCTTGAGGACAAGCAATATTCTAGCACTGAGGATTGTAATGTCCCCACTTTGGGACATCATTATATTACAGAGGGTTATGATGACCAGAGTAGCTAGATGGAGGTTATAGTGAGTACAGGGACTATTGAGGGGTATTATGGGGTCCAGCTTGCATCACTCATCCTATTTCATCATTATGATCCATTTTGCACTGCTTGGATTTGGTTTCGTTGCATTCCGACGATTTCCATGATTTTGAGTTATTTTGGGCTATAGGTTAATTAAATTCACTGAGGTCATTTTGGGCATAATACTTGGAGGAACCTCTTAGTGTAATAGCTCATTGGAATCGGGAGGAACAACACTACAGGATAGGATGATGAAAAGTGACTTTTAATGGCCAGGGAAGCCACAAGGAGAGATAAGGTACTTTTCAGAGGTAAAATGTTAATTAATTAATTAAAGTGATTTAATTAATTAATTAATTATTAAGAAATTAAAAGTCACTTTGGAGAAACAAGGTGAGAAGGAAGGATAAAAGAGAGGCAAGGGCCTCTATTCTCTTATTATGTTGATTATCAGTTTTGATATCTGGCTTCTAGCTAGTGAGCCCATGCCTTGGGGTTTTGAGGGTTTTGACTTAACAAACCCTAGAGATCAACTTGGTGGTGAAAGATCCCACCCAACCTGATCCAATCTTGGTCAGGGAGGTGAAATATTCCTCCCTCACCATTCTACATCATATCTACTCAGTTTCGGGAGTGTTATACACCAGCCACAGGTACAAGAAGAGAGAGGGTGCACCATTGAAGGTTTCCAGCAAGGGGGGCGCACCATTGATGGGAGGGAAGTTCGATCCAAGAGATTGGAAGGGCTTCTGGAGATTCTAGCACTTGGGTTTTCATTGCAGGGCCTTGGTCATTAGTTCTAGTGCATTTTGAGAGACGTAATCTTGCTAGATGATTTCCTAGAGCATTGGCAGGTTTTAACAGGAGGAGGGCGCTATTCAGATTCAGATCCATTCAGTTTAGAGGGGTTATACTTTAGATCTTCCATTGAGACTCCACCTAGAGGCTTACAGGGCCCCGATCTATATTTCTAGGCAGTTTCAAGGAATTTGGAGGTCTCCTTCATCAGGGGAGAAATATTAGGGTTTGACAGTATTCAGGAGGGCGCAACTCCACTTAGGAATTCAGCATTTGGAGGTGCATCTCTTGGTATTTCAATCTAAGACTTCAGGAGGGGACTCTACGCACCCCGATCTACAGTTTGGCATCTTCAGTGGAGTGTTTGAAGGCCTTGAGAAGCAGGGCCGAATTGTTGAGGGTATTCATTCTTCCAGCAGAGCGTGACTTAGCCAGTCTTGAGGTTTGGCACTTCATATGGCCCGGATCTCATCTTGTATTCATCTATTGTATCCATGTGGCCTTTAAAGACTTGTATCTTCTCTCTTGATCTTGATTGAGGACTATCCTCATTTTGTTATGATCTCTTATGCTATATTGTACCAGATCTGTAGATCCATCGTATCAGGTTCTTCTACTATTATGAATAAAGATCAGATCTGAGTTATTTTGAGTTATCTCTTGTGTTGTTGATCTTGCATCTGGTTGATGTATGTCCATTGCTATATTTATGTTGATTATCGTTGCAAACACACATAACAATTATCATTATAACCCTAGCACAACCCAAAAAACCATAATAAGAAAAGTGTTTGACGAAATGCCACAACCAGAAAATAGTTAAAAACTCATGCAAATCGTGATGTTCCTGGCATCTTGGCTTGGGAACATTACAGGTGTATTCCTCCTGGAATCCACTGAACTACCTCTCCTAAGATGCGCCTCTCTTCTCAATGACAAGTTGAAATCTACATAATAATGAATTAGGTCGCTGAACCTTCTCTTATAGCTTCCTGAAACCCTAATTCATTGTTGACTTCTAATTTTAGCTCATTTGTTCTATTTTAAGCTCAAATTGGCTTAAAAGTGCTTTTAGCCACTTTTAGCTCAATGTCACTTTTTGAATATAACACTTTTGATTGGAGTGACCTCTAGTAACCCTGTTTACCCCTTTCTAGCCCTGGTTATAGTCTAACGGGGTGGTTTAGACCATTAAGCCTCCTCTCTGGAGCTCCTATTTGGAAAGGGACATTACAAAAAAGCCTATGTACCTCACATGAAAAAGAGCTAGTTTATAAAGCCCTAGTCTAAGTTAAGCTCTAGGAGAACAACCAATCACGTAATCACATGAGTATGATAGGTATCACTTACATATTAAACTAAATATCTTATTGATAAATATGATAGAATAAACTAATTTCTAAAATTATTTATTTAGACTTTTAGAACTTTAGGATTATTAGCCTAACAGGGCCATGGGTTGTTTTCCTCTTTGAGGGTTTTAACCATGTAATACATTAGTGTATTTATATTTGATATTTTTGTGTGAGAGGTTGCCGTAATGTGTTTGACTCGTGTATGGCATGCCTTGTTTATTGAACATGGTATGAAATCCCCTATCAAGACATGATCCCATTGTTGATCAAGATCTTGAACCTCTATCGCTACATGCATCAAAGCACTTCCATATTCTATTGTTTTTAAGCATTTATGGGCTAAGAGAACAATTCCAACGTGTCCAAAGCATTATTTTTCAGTTAGAAAACCTTTTTGGTTCACCCAAAAAAGTTTTCGTTTGACCAAGATACAACCTTTTTTATTAGATCTGGAGGCAAAAAGAAGGATTTGGGGGAGAAGCATACACTTCGAGGCAAAGAGTTTGAAAAAAAAAACCTCCATTCCCCTTCCTAACATCTGTTATATATTTTTCTATAGCTCACATTGTCAAAAGTTACTTTATTAAATCAAAGATCTTGCGTAACTCTTTTTTTTCATTAAGTTGTTTTTTGAAAAATGTTTATACAACTTTAAGTTATAACATAACTTTATAGTAAAGTGTATTTCACTTAAATTGTAAAATTGAATCACTCATAAATTAATTTTAACATTCTTTTTTTAAGTTGTGCTTTGCATCGAAATTAAATTTATGAAGTAATTTCATTGTCAAATTTGTTCTCACTTATTTTATAGAAGTGAGTCATTTACATTATAAAATTTTAACTCATTTGTAAAAGTGAGTTATAGGGAAAGTAAGAGAAGAAAGATAATTTTTTTACTCAACCTTATCCTGCACCCATACCACATTGATCAACCTCCCTTGCCACATGTCACCTTGGTCCATTTTTATGTTTTTCTTCAAAAAGGCACAAATTTGACATTCAAACTCCGTTTTTGGTGTCATTTTTTTAAAAACTGCCTATTTTTTCGAGAGATTTCTATTTGAAAAATAAATTTTTCTTTTGAAGTTGTCTTATGCACATATTATAATATGGTTAGTCCAAGTGATCTTTTGCTTACCAATTCAAACTACTTCTCATGGAAATCACATGTGGAGTATATACTGCAAAGTAGGAGACATTTTTTTAAAACAAAAACGAATGGATTTATATTAATAAAATGTTGTAGCTAGGATGAATAGTAATCAAGTACATCAATGCATCAAAAAAAACTATATAAGTCTAGATTGATACAAATCTTTTACCTCCCTTTCAAAAAAATACAATTGCTACCTCTATAGTTTTTCTAATAAAATTACAGGTATATATTCTAACATAGATCCCTAGCAGCAAAGAGACTTTAATATATTGCACATGCAGTGGGAGTTGTGAGCAGGTATATGAACAATCCAGGTAAAGAACATCGGGAGGCAGTAAAGTGGATTCTCGGGTATTTGAGAGGTACTGCTACTCATGCATTATGTTTTGGAGGTTCAGACATTGTTCTACAGGGATATGTTGATTCATATATGGCAGGTGATAAATATATCAGGAGGAGCACCGCAGGGTATGTTTTTACTATAGGTCGAACAACAGTAAGTTCACTAGCATATTTGGCCCATTTTGCGACAGTTGTTTCGATGCTATTGCGTTGATATGGCAACAAATTTAGAGTCTCTAAAACGTTGGTTTAGGTGACGTGGCATTTGCGACGAACTTGATCAAACGTCGCATAAGCGACGATATAGGCAAACAATCTCAAACCAACTTTTCGTCTAAATTGCGACAACAACTTTTATAGTTAAACTGACACATCAATAGAAGTCGTTGTCGCATATTCGACGACAACTTTTTGTTGTTTATGTAGCTAAACCGACGCAACAATAGAAGTTGTCGTCGCATATTCAACGCCTCTTTTCGTTGTTTATATAGCTGAACCGTCGCATCAATAGAAGATGTCATCGCCTATTCGACAACAACTTTTTGTTGTTTATGTAGTTAAACCGACGCATCAATAGAAGTTGCCGTCGCCTATTCAACGACAACTTTCCGTTGTTTATATAGCAAAACCGTTGCATCAATAAAAATTGACGTCGCATAGGCGATGACATCTTTTCGATGTTTATATAGCAAAACCGTCGCATCGATAAAAGTTGTCGTCGAATATGCGACGACCAAAATTTATTTAGAAAAAAAATTAAAAATTATTTTGGGAATCAATTTTGATATTATTATTAATATTAAATCCCAAAGGGTATTGCATGAGCCCCGTATTGATTTCACAAAGCCTTGTGACTTCTTTGATGGAGCTTATCAAGGCTCTCCAAAAATGTGTGGGGATGGAGTCATACTCTTTTTAGATCATTACCACTTCTTCTCCTTAAAATATGGAGCAGGACTGGGAGCAAATAACATGGTTGAATTCTACACCCTCTAGATGTTGATGAAAGTGTCACTTGAAAAAAATATTAGGTGTTTGCAAGTTCTTGGAGATTTTNTATTACATATTTGGTCTTGGAGCCAATCATGGCACTATGCTTGGAGAAAAAATATATGTTCGAGGAGGCCTCATTTTTCCATATCTACATGGATTTTAATAAAAAATAGGATATGTTGTCAAAATAAGCCATCATGCTACAAGGCTCCTTGTAGGAATGTGCATACAAGGACAATGCTCTACTAGAAGCTACTCAATTGTCTACGTTTTGATGCTTGGTTGATAGGTCTTGGGGTAGATATAGAATTATGTTTTCTTGGAGGTTAAAGACGATTCTAGTTATGTTAGGTTTTGTCTAGATTGATTTTGTATGGCTATGTACGAATCATGTATGGATATCTTTTGGAAGATGAAATGTATATGTCTAGGTTAGTATCAAGGAAGATGAACTGAGCCAAAAGGCTAGCTTATGTGTATTTTTATTTCCTACTGAGATATCAAATA